>BCKL01000006.1:551916-834671 GCA_001600635.1 Leucosporidium creatinivorum | reverse complement strand
GCTTCTGCGATCCTTCGCTGAGAGAGGTTGGAGGTCGACGGCCTCTTCACGCGAGGAAGAGTCGGGCCTTGATCCAGGTGGCAGAGCCTTTTACAGAGGCCTGCACTCGCTAGAGCGAGAGTACCACGCGAGGGTACTGCACGCAACGACTCACTCCAGGAGGATGTGGTGAGAGAGAAAGAAGCGAAAGAGGCGAGGAGAGTCGTTTTGAGATCTCGGCGCTTGGCAGAGTTCGCTAGTCCTCGCTTTGACGATGGGGTGCAGCTTGCAGCAGTACATGCTCAGAGGTACTCAGTACGTTTCTACCGACCTCCCGAGGTCGCTGCCCTGACTTTCCGACTCGATCTCGGCTCTCCAGCGCTCGCCGAAGGTCCATTCAAGCTTGCGACGCTCGAAGTAGCCGTGGGATGAAGCCAGCTACTCTGTCCGTCTGAAGAAGGGCAGTAGAATGCTTGCTGGGATCTAGCCTAGCAGAAGGCATAAACAGCTATCCAGAAGCACCGAATGAGACGAGCACTGAGGAGGAGAGGGAGCGATTTCGAGGCAGCGCGCTTTGAGCTGTAGCAGTACGGCCGTCGGAGGACCTCGGCGTGCTGCCAGCGGGTTCAGCCTATATGCTTCACCGCATTTCGAGGACAAGGACAAAAGCTCATTCGGTCTGCACCTCTCTTCCCTTCCCGTTTCACTTCCACCCCTTTCCCTCCTTTCGCCGCTTTCCCACTCTCTCAAACGCCCAGTCGGAGCCAACATGGGAGTAGCACAATCCATTGGAGCACTCGACTTGCCTCTCATGCTCACTATGAGATATGAGAGGACTTGCGACGAGTCCTTGACGGCGGAGCAGTGCGAATGGGCGGGCGAGAGGTGGAGAAACTGGTGAGGTCTATTTACTCCGGTGATAGAGGCCTTCAACCAAGTATTTCTGCACTGCAGGTAGATCTCCGACTACGTCTACGGCCATAGTCTCGTCTACTTCGCCTGCGCCGTGCTCGGCTTCTTCACTTTGCTCCGTCTTCTACAGCTCTTCAGGCATCGCAGGTGAGCGCAGTAAGCAGGATTGAAACTAGGGAGCATATATAACCTCTCGAACGCCTCGCAGAGTGGGCAGCGCTGCCGTCAGCATCCCCGGCTTCACTTCGCTCACCGCTCTCGCCTGAGCTGCTACCGGAAAGCAGTACCGTATCAGAGGTTACTACACCGCTACATCAGGAGCCATCGCCTTGATCTCCATCTTTATCATCTTTTTGGCCGGTGAGCATCTCTCTTCGCGCCTCTCAGCCATCGCCGAAGCTGAGGCTATTCCCAATTCTCGCCCTCTACCACAGGCATCACCCTCGGCCCCAGACATTACTACTGGCCGGAATTCGTCTACGGGTCGAGTCCTCCACTAGCTACTCGCAGCGGCTGGCTCGCCCTCGCCATGCTCCCATTCCTCGTCGTCCTCGCTAGCAAGGCCAATCCCATCACCCTGCTCACGGGCGTTAGCCACGAGAAGCTTCAGATCTATCACCACTGGGTATCTTGGATCATGTGTGAGTATGCATTGCGAAAGATCAGAGTCAGCAGGCTGACCATTCCTTGCTCCAGTCGTTCTCAGTCTCCTGCACACTGTGAGCCGACTAACTCAAGGTAGAGTTATCCGAGCTGACCCTCAGCACTCTCCAGCTCCCTTTTATCGTGGTCTTCATCCACGACGGCGTCATGGAGTCTCAGTGGGCTATGAACAAGCAGCTGTGGACCGGTCAGCTCCTCGTTCGTCCTTTGCCTCCTTCTCAATCGAAAGCTGACTCCGCTCCTCTTTCAGGGGTGCTCTGCCTCGTCCCTCAGACGATAATGATGGTCCTCTCTCTCGGCCCTGTCCGCAATCGCTACTACGAAACCTTCAAGACGTCCGTTTGATTTCTCGGCGATGGCACTCGGTGCTCGGCTGACCTCGTCCAACATTGCGGCTTCCACTTCATCCTCGCCATGGTCTTCATCGTCACCCTTTTGATCCACTGCGACTCCATCCTCACGAGCTGGTGACCTTCCGCCTCTCCCTCGAAGCTGCTGCTCAGCCCAAGCCTGATCTCTCCGCTCGCAGGTTGTACTTCATCGCCCTCGCAGTCGTCTATGGCGCCTCCCTCATCTACCGCTGGTCCATTACTTTCTTCCGCAACGGCGTCTCCCACCGCGCCACCGTACAAGTACTCGACTCCTCGCTCATCCGCCTCGAGATCCCAACCTCCCTCAAATGGTCGCCAGGACAGCACTTCTTCTTCCGCTTCCTGCTCGGCCCCGAAGACCTTCATCGATTCTCATCGCATCCTTTCACCATCGCCTCAGTGCCCGAGGATGGCAGGATTGAGCTCATCGTCAAGGTTCGAGCTGGCATCACTGTCCGCCTCGCCGAGCTGGACAGCGTGCCGGTGCTGCTTGATGGGCGGTATGGTGGACTGCAAGGGAAAGCAGAGGCTTTTGATCATGTGCTTCTTGTAGCGGGTGGCTCTGGTGAATCGTGTTGCTTCGAACTTGGCTTGCGGCGACGAACCTCGGCGATTGCTAACCTTACTCTCTCCTCCGAACAGGCGGCTCGTTCATCCTCTCCATCTTCCGTCACGTGCTCACGATCAACAAAACGAGCGTTGAATCCATCACGGTGGTCTACTCGACTCGTTCGACCGGCGAGTGCCTCCTTCGCCCCCAAGCTGAGCTCGGCGCTGACCCCTCGTCGCCTTACCACCGCAGAGCTGCTCAAAGCTTTCTCCACCGCCCTCTCCGACGTTCAAGCTTCCTCCGAGACTTCGCTCAGTACTGCTCCCATCAACCTACATCTGCACCTCACCGGCTCGCACTCCTCGACTCCCTCCTTCTCCACCTCCTCCGAAACCGAGAAGGGACTCGACCAAGCAACTCCCATCTTCGGTCGTCCTTCTCTCGCCTCTGTCATCGCCGAAGCAGCTACTCAGGGGGGCAGCCTCGTTGTAGCCGTCTGCGGCCCGCCTGAGATGGGCTACGACGCAAGGAAGGGAGTCGCCGAGGTGCAGATGGGGATTGTGAGGGGGAGGGAGGGGGTGAGCGAGTGCTGGTTGCACAGCGAGGAGTTTGCGTGGTAGAGCTCGAGGTGCAGCAGGTGCTCAACACGGGTGTGTTTGGCTTTCGACCTGTCGGGAACACCGACGCTGCGAGAAAGTCGCCGAGATGGGAGAGCTGCGAATCGCGGCCGTGAGGAGAGGCGACAGTCTATCGCCCTCAATATACCGCTTGAGGAGTGGCAGCTCGTCGCCTCGCTGGAGCTTCAGTCGGCGAAGATGAGGCGACGACGAACGTCGAGGTGGAAGGGCGAGAGCGAGAGCCGAATCGAACGAATCGAAAGTCAAGCTGGGCTGAGCGAGTGGCGCTGGCGATGACCTGGTGATACAGTGTATTGCTGCTAATGATGTTGGTACTGCGCGAGTCGCCGCTCGCCGCCTTGTGTGGACTTGCTCGTCAACCTGCCCCGATCCTCCCTCCCTCCAGTCCCCTCGGCCTGCCTGCCCCTCCTATCTCCTAATCCTCGAGCGATGTCCCCGCTCTTTTGCTCCATCTACTCCTGCATCCTTGGTAATTCTCTGCACCACCCGCCGTAGGCCCTCCTTGCCTTCTCCGTCGACAATCCAGCCGCTTACTGACCACCGACGAGGATCTGGTTGATAGGGATGTGGACGAGCTTGACGATGTATCCGATACCGCCCATGATGGCGAATCCCATAGCGACGGCGCGGCAGATCTGGAGGTACTCTGCGGAGCGAGCAAGCGAGGGAGAGGTCAGTTCGAGCTCAAGGCGCGTGTAGCTGTTTCGAGGCCGTGTCATCCATAGGCGTGTTTCGTGGTACAGCAGCATAGCTACGCCGTGCTGCTCCCAGGTCTTCAGCTCCCAGGTCTTCAGCTCCCTCTGTGGTACACGAGACCTGGGCGCGCGGTGGTCGCTCGTCGAAGGGAGAGCAGTGAGGCGTACCCTTCTTGTCAGGCTTGGTGCAGCGGGTCATGAACTGTTCAGATGCAAAGAGTCAGCATACCGTGCTACAGCGCAGAATTACCTGAAGGAAGACCAATGAAGCCATCGCTGCCACGTCCGGAGGCGGGCTGAGCGGGAGGGAGAGCGGGAGCCGATCAACGTACAGCTTGTCCATCGTGAGCGAAAGTCTGAGCAGACTGGGAGAGATCCTTGATGGCGTCCATGTCGAGGTACAGAGAGCGAGACGAGATGTAGGATGATGAGGAAGCTGAAAGAGAGTCGGTCGACGCGCTCCCGCTTCTTGACCTTGAACTGCTCACTCGAATCCAATCAACTACAGCTAGAAATGGCAGCCAGCTTAGCTTCTGATGTACCCGACAAGCTCCTCATCGACTTGCACGTCCAATACATCCAATCCCTCGACACTGTGAGCTCCCCTCTCTCTCTCGCCCCGCTCATCTCGCTCGCTGACAGCTTTCAACTGCTACTATAGAAACGACAAGATCTTGCCTACTACTTTACTGAACATCTGCGCATGAACGGCATCTACTGGGGGCTTACTGCGCTCGCTTTAATGGGACAGAAGGATGCCCTGCCCAAGGAGGAGATGCTCGAATGGGTCATGAGCTGCTGGAACGAGGATGTCGGTAAGTAGAGTAGATCTCTCAATGCTCTGTCTCCACCTCCCTGCTCACCGACCTCTCCCGTCCCATCTCTCGCCCTTCGCTCGGCGCAGGCGCCTTCGCACCCCACCCCGGCCACGACCCACACATTCACCCCACCCTCAGCGCCATCCAAATCCTCGCCATGCAAGACTCTCTCCACCTCCTGAACAAGGACAAGATTGTCGCCTGTACGTTGCTTCGCCCTCGCTCTGAAATCGACTTCCGCTGACCCTCCACCTCGGCCTTCCCAGACGTGCTCTCCCTCCAAGCTCCCAATGGCGGCTTCGCAGGCGACGAATGGGGAGAGATTGCTTCCCGTTTCTCCTACTGTGCAGTCTCGGCACTCTCCCTTCTCGGACGACTGGACGCGCTGGATCTGGAAAAGACGGTCGACTTCCTGAGTGGATGTAGGAACTTTGATGGAGGATTTGGGATGGTGCCGGGAGCGGAGAGTCATGCGGCGTATGGTGAGTCCTAGCCTGTACCACCTCGACGGAGCAGGAAAGATGCTGACCGCCCTCCGGCCTTCGTAGTCTGGACTTGCGTCGGCGCGCTCGCCATTCTCGACCGACTAGATCTCGTAGACGCCGATACGCTGTGTTGGTGGCTATGCGAGCGTCAGCTACCGATTGGAGGGCTCAACGGGCGACCAGAAAAGCTGGAGGATGTGAGTTGAGACACTCGGAGCGTGTTCGCCGAAGCGAGTCGCTGACTCGGCTCATCGCGCAGGTCTGCTACAGCTGGTGGGCGCTCGCATCACTCGCAATACTCGGAAAGTCACACTGGATCGACGGTAGCAAGCTGTCGAGCTTCATCATCTCTGCTCAGGTGCGGTGGCCTTCCCCTCGCTCCTCGCTCTCGTTGCTCACTCTCCTTGCTGCTCACAGGACCCAGACAAGGGAGGTATCGCCGACCGGCCAGAGGACATGGCCGACGTGTGGCATACGGTCTTTGGACTAGCCGGTGAGTGCAGCGCGAGTTCGAAGACGGAGGGCACTGGCTAATCTGCTCTCACTCCCAGGGCTTTCGCTGCTCAACTATCCAGGCCTCGAAGAGGTGGACCCCGTTTACTGCATGCCGGCATCAGTAACGTCCAAGTTGCTGCACAAGTGATCAAGCAGTACGCTTCGCATCGAAACGCGGCCGGCCAAAGTTGCGAGCGAGAGCTGGAGAATTGATGCTGCTTCTAAATCGCTACGTTTTCGGCACCTGCAAGTCTCCCTCTGCTCCAAACGGTGCTACATCCTTCACCTCGCTCCACAGCTCGGGGAACTGGACCATCACTCGTTCCCTCACGCTCTGCCACCGCTCGTCGCCGCCCCTCCTCGACATCTTCAACAAGATCTCCAACGTACTCGTCGTCGGCTCTGGCTCTCCATCCACCCCCATCTCCTCCAACACAGCCTTCTCCGCCTCGGCAAACCTGCCCAACCGACACATGCACTCGACCCATGCCTCCCAATTATTGCGATTCCTCGTCTCGATCCCTTCGACCCTCCCCTCGGCGACATCTCTCCAAGTCCTCTCCGCCCGCCTGAGCGCCGTCGTCGCCCCCTCATGCCCACAAGTATCCAGCAAGATGCTGAGACTCGTCTGGTCCACCCTCGTCTGCTCGTTCCTCGAGTTGGCGAGCATCGTCTCCCACACGCGGTACGCAGCGTTGAACGCTCCGACTCGCGAGTAGGCGCCCATGAGCGAGTTGAAGAGCGCGGTATCGGGGTCGAGGTTGATGTCGAGTTTGAGGAGGGAGTGGAGGTGGGCGATTTGGGTTGCCGAGGCGGTGGCGGTGCGGGAGTAGTAGGTGAGGAGGAGGGAGTAGGTGTACGAGTTGGGCGGGGAGGGCGGCGAGGAGTGGCGCATGTCGGAGAGGAACTCCATGATGAGGAGTTGAGGGGTTGTGAGGTTGTCGTCGGTGGTGGAGGGGGCGGTGGGGAACGTGAGGGAGGTGAAGGCCGCGAGGATGGCGTTGTAGGCTCGTTGGTCGATGGCGGTGACGTCCAGCGCGCGGATCTGGTCGTACGCCTGGAATGCCTCCTCGTAGCTCGACGAAGCCCGCATGAGAGCAATGATATGCCAACGCGCGCTGGCGCCATCGAGGCGAACCCCTCGCTCCCTCATGTCGGCTACGAGGGTTCTTGAGAAATCGAGGTCCTGGTGAAGGGGATCGGCGCAGGCGCGAAGGAGGGTGACGTAGATGGAGAGGTCGGGAGCGGTCGAATAGGTGCGGGACGCTTGGGAGAGGTCGTCGTAGAGGTCCTTGGCGACGGAGAGGGATTCGGCGGAAGCGGAGGGTGAAGGGGAGACAAGGGCGGAGAGGAGGGGTTGCACCATGGCCGAGTCGGGTTGGATGGAGCGATCTCGTGATTCTTGGTGCAGCTTGAGCGCTTCTGGTAGGCCGCCGGGACCAGCGAGAAGACCTTTAAGGACGATGGTCCACGCTCGTCGATCCGCCGCCAGGCCAGTGGCGTCCTCGAGCTCCTCCAGCAGCCGTACGCCCTCCTCAACCGTCTTGAGTCCCCTCGCTCCTTCAACCGCGAGCGTGCTCAATGATCGCTCGTTCAGCGGTCGCCCCTCGGCCCGCCATCGCTCGGCGAGCTCCAATCCTCCCTGCCACCCTCGCTCCACCACTTCCAGCTTCAACAGCCCGTTCAGAGCCGCTTCGTCCAGCGTCTCCGTATCCTTGCCATTCCTCAGCCCGGCCATCAACCGCTTCTGTACCTCCCTCGCGCTGCCCAACTCTCCCGCCTCGACGAACCCCGTCAAGAGGGCCGTCTCGGTCCACAGATCCGGCTGGATGCCCCGACTCGTCATTTCGTCGACTGTCCTCCTGACCTCGGCGATCTGGCCCAACTCGAAGGCGGCCGAGATGAGCGAGTTGAAGGTCACGACGTTGGGTTCGGCGCCGGCCTTGCGCATCATCTCGACGACGGAGCGCATCCCTTCGAGGTCGCCTGCTTGCCGGTAGCCTTGGATGATGACGTTCCAGTCGGCGGGAGCGGGTCGCATGCCATGGGAGGCCTTCATGGCGTGAATCCACTTCAGCGCCTTGTCGAGCTTGCCCGCGCTGGCCATGCCGCTGAGGAGGATGTGGTGGTCCATGTGGTCCGGGGTGAATCCTAATGCTGGTAAGTCGTTGAACATGCGCAGGAGGAGGTTGAACTTGTTGGTGCGCGAGACGAAGCGCATGACGGATTGGAGGAGGCCATGATTGAGTTCCGAGGCGAGCGGTGGACGTGATTGAGCTTCTGTGACGAGGGAAGGGTACAGCTTGGAGACGAGATCCAACCGGTCATTCTTCTGTGCTTGCTCGAGCTCTTTGAGCAGCTTGTTGGCCGAGGGAGCTTTTGGTCGGTTGAAGAGGAAGGAAGGAGAGGCGGATGAGGAGAAGGGGCGAAGTGCTGAGGTGGAAGCTGCAGGCGAGTAGGATGTTGTAGCTCTTACGCTCCGAGCGAGCGATTGTAGCATATTAGGGCTGAGACGAACGAGGGAGAGTTGCTGCCTCAGGCTCACGACGCGCTTTGCTCGGAAATTGCAGATTAGCGCTCAATTGTCGAGTAAGTAACGGCTTGTAATCCAGGGCAATTCGCAGCTTGTCCTCCTACCTCGTCGCTCCCTTCTCGCTGCACACCATGTCCAACCCACCGAGCGTAACTCTGTACCTTACCAACATCAACGACAAGGTCAAGAAGGAAGGTGAGCTACACTCCTACACATCTCTCCCTCTCAGCCAGCTCGACCAGCTCAAACAGCCCGCTCACCACGCTCCTTCATCTCGTCCGTTCTGTCGTACTACAGAACTCCGCCGTGACCTCTACGCTCTCTTCTCCGTCTACGGCAAAGTGCTCGATGTCGTACACACGAGGTCACCCAAGACTCGCGGAACCGCTTTCATCGTCTTCCGCGACCTCGCCAGCTCCACCTCTGCCTTGAGGGGTCTCGATGGGGAGGGTTTCTTTGGCAAGCAACTCGTGAGTTGGAGGTGCTAAGCTGTGCTGGGCTACAGGGAGATCGAGGCGGGCATCTAAGGGGAGACGAGGCGAGCTTGCGCTCGAGGCAAGGGCGCGTTGCCGTTCTGGCTTGGGGTGCAGCAGAGGTGCAGGCGAGCTGTCATCGGAGCTCTACGCTATCAGCGCCTGTTCACGCAGGACGAGCGCTGGACGCGATGTCTCCAGTGGGACGATGCAGCTCGCCGGCGGTCTCCCAGCTTGCTCGCGGCTGGCTCTCAAGAGCTCGAATGCTTACGAAGGCCCAACGTCAGCCGACGAGTTCTATGACTCTACACGGAGGTACATAGCTCCTAAGCAGACCCTCTAACTCGCCCTCCTCCCCACAGCGGATCTCCTACGCCAAGGGCGTCTCGCACGCAACCATCGCCCAAGCCGAAGGACCCGAAGCCGTCTACGCCATCAAGCTCGGTCTGCGCACCGCTGCCGAGAAGAAGAAGGCAGGCCAGAGCAAATTGACTGTGTCGGGAGCGCAGAAGGCCGCGGCCGACGAGGCGAGGGGCAAGAGGGCGAGGGAGGAGAACGGTGGAGTGGAGGAGGAGGAGGAAAGTGACGAGGAGGAGGAGGGACCAGAGAAGAAGAAGGGCAAGGTCGCGGAGGAGAAGGATGATGGTGAGTTGGCTACCTCGTGCGCAGCGTTGGCCGAGCCTACGACTGACCCTCGCTTCTCGCTCGCAGATGCCATGGAGGAGGGCGATTCGGACGACGAGGCTGTCGCAGAGCCAGGACCAGCAGCCGCAGAGCACGGCGAAACGCCAAACCCCATCCTCTTCGTCGAGGGCCTCCCAGTCGAGGTCACCGCCGACATGCTTCTGCCTCTATTTCAACAGTGCGACGCTTTTCTCCTCTTCCACTACAGCTCGAGCTACTCACTAACTCACTCTCCCCATCGCAGATACCCCGGTCTTTCCTCCCTCAAGCTCCTCCCAACACCCGCCGGTTCCGCACCAAACGCCGGCCTCGCGTTCGTGCAGTACGAGACTGCAGGCCAAGCAGGTACCGCTCGCGAGGCGCTCAACGACTTCCTCCTGGCGCCTGAGACGCCGATGAAGGTTGGATGGGCGAAGAGGGCTTGATGAGGTGCGATTGGGCGCGAGGAGGCGACGAGAGGTTTATGGAGAGTTTGGAGGAGGTTTGTGATCGTAGTGGCAAAACCGTTGTACCAATGGATGACGATATTCGTCTTATCATGTCGTTCGAGGTGCGCGAGACGAAGGAGGGGCGAGAAGCGAGGTGCTCGGCGACAGATAGCGTGCTCGCGCGCCCTCTTTCGCTTTGATGAGGGGCGGAACATGTGGTCGAGTAAGAAGGGCGCTCTATAATGTCACAATCTAGCACAAACAAGCATCTCGGACACGTCACTATACATTGGGCATCAAGCTGCGAAGGCGACGGAGGGTCAGCTCTCGGCGGAGACGGAGGGAAGGAGGAGAGGCAAGACTCACTAATCATACCGCACAAGATCATCGACATCGTCACTAGCAATAGAGACCAACTGCCTCGCCTCGATCCATACCCAGACCTGTTGAAGCGAGAAGGAGAAGGAGGTCAGCAATCGCTCACGCGCGCGAGAGAACGAGTCCGAAGCAACGACTCACCTTGAGCATGGTTCCCAGGCTCTGAGCATCCATTCCTCCCGCCTGCTTCAACACCTTATCGGTACCGAGCTGCCTTCCCAACTGCCTCAGAATCGGCACCGCGCTCTTGAACAGATCCATCTCGGGGTCCAACTGCCGTCCAATACCCTCCAACAGCAAGATGGAGATGACGGTGTTGACGAAATCGGCCTCCATCTTGACGTGGTGTCGCCGGACGTTGTTGAGCACCTCGGACAGGACGTCGGCGATGCGGATCTTGGCGAGCGAGAACGTCTGGCTCTTGACGCTCAGCACGAGGTGCTGCATCCTCAACGCAAACTCCTCCTCGTCGATAACGAGCTCAGGAGCCCTACACCGCTCGACCATCAACCTTCCCGCTTCGTATCCGTCGAACCTCGTAATCGCGCCGAACAGCTCGAGGAAGTTCTGACGATTCTGGCCGTCGAGCCGAGTGACGAGGCCCGCGTCGATGAAGACGAGCTCGGGTTGGTAGCCTTTGTGGTGGAGCTCCTCCAGGGCGGCGAGGAAGGCGGAGCGGTCGTGTTGGAGGGAGCGGAGGTGATGGACGATCTCAATGTCCGAGGGAGCGCCAGCGGATTCGCGAGGGGGTTCGCCGAAGAAGGAGGGGAGGAAGGTCTCCATCATGGTTTTGGTGGTGGGCTTGTAGAACTTGACCATGATCTGGAGAGGTGGAGGAGTCAGCGATGGACAAATAGGAGGGAGAAGCGAGACTGACGTTGCCGGGATGAAGGTCGGCGTGCGAGAAGTCGTCGATGAGGAGCATGTGCTGTAGAGGAGGGCGAAGAGTCAGCGACATGTAGCAGCTCTACTGCTCGACAAGACTCACTAGGAAGGCATCCAAGCCGAGGTTGGCTATCCGATGGTCGAACGCTCCTCCTCCTTGCCGAAGGAAGGACTCCAATGGCACGGCATCCTCGTACTCCTCAATCAGCACGCCCCTGCTGGTGTACTTCTTCAACGCCCTCGGGAAGCTGACGGTCGGCCGATGCTTGAAGTTGTCCTCGAACGTCTGGAGGTTGTTGGCCTCGATTCGAAGGTCGACCTGGCTCATCATCATCTGGCCGAACACCTGCACCTCCTCGGGGAACGACAGCCACTCCATGCCGGGGAAGGCGTTGAGCACCGAGGCGAAGAACATCATGATCTTGAGGTCTCGGCCAATCATCTTCTCGACGCCGGGGTGCAGGACCTTGATGGCGACTTCGGCGGAAGGACTGTGAGAGGGCTTCTTATCGTCGGGAGTGGGGACAAGGGTACGGGTGATGCGAGCGGTGGGAGTAGGGTCGTCGGTGTGTTTGGGGTCGAGGTAGTCGGAGGGAAGGACCTCGGGGTTGAGGACGGCCTTGTAGACTTGCGCGATGGCGCCGATTCCCATCGGCTTCTCGCCAAACTCGAGGAAGATCTCCTCGAAGGGCTTGCCGAAAGCTCGAGCAATGACCCTCTTGGTGTACTTGAGCGAGTGAGGCTTGCCATTCGAATGAAGCTTGCCGAAGAGAAGGCAGAGCTCGGCGGGGAAGAGGTCGGTACGGGAGCCGGCCCATTGCGCAAGCTGTTGGAGAGGCGCTGTCAGCAGCACGTCTGGATCTCCTGCAGCGTATTTCGAACTCACCTTGATGAAGGTAGGTCCAGCACGCTCCATCTGGTTGACGAGCAGGCGATACCACCACTTTGTGGTCGCCCTCTCTCCTTCCCGCTTCTTGTAGCCTCTCCGCTTGTCCCTGCCCGAATCCACGTACTCGAGGAACATGACCGGCGAGGTGAGGATGACGGGGAGGAAGAGGACGACCAAGTGAGCGAAGCGCGCCGCCGTCCTCAGCGGCTCCCAGATCCATACGCTGACGAAGCGGAGCGTGTAGCGGAGGGCAGTCGGTCGTTCGTCTTCAGCATCGGAGCCCTCGGCGATGAGGAACTCGGAGGCGGCGGGGTGGTCGACGGCGTCCTTGATGGTGCTCAGCGAGGGCTTCTCGTGCCCGTTGCTGGAGTCGAGCAGGAGTGGCGAGGAGAGGAAAAGGGGGATGAGAGCAAATCTGAGCTGTCCCGTGTTATTCCTGCTGCTCGATGAGCCCGAGCTGGACGAGTGGAAAGGCCGGCGAGCGAGGGCTGGCGGCAGGCGGGCCACTTGAGCGTGTTTGAGTGCAGGCGGTGGTCGCAGTAGGCGAGGCGCCCGTATCAGGCGGGTGGTGAGATGCATCGCCGTGCTTCTGTACCGCTTCCGCTTGTCGAGACGAGAAACGAGGTGATAACGAAGAGCGAGAGAGACGCGCTTGAGGCTCGGCGAGGATGACGAGGGAGCGGTCGAAGTTTCAATGCTCAGATCGGGCCAGAAAGATGCAGCGGAGTCGAGAAAAGACTGAGATCTAATTTACACGGCGCCTGCGCGAAGTGACATCCCCTCAGAACTGTACAACAAGCCGCTCCGGCTGAACCGCCGACTCGGCGTAGAGGGCCTCCGTAAGCTCTCCAGGCTGCTCTGGGACAGGCCAATCGCTCAGCACTTCCTTCTTGGAGCGCATCTTGGCGCCTGTTGCAGAATAATTCGGGTAAGCGGGAGCAGTAGGCCCCTTCGGCGATCGTCCAGCCTCCCTCCCGCTCATGAGACCGTCTTCTCCCACGTCTTGTAGGTGGTAGAAGGAAGTTAGACTTACCAGCATCACGATACGTCTCCAGAGGGTGCCACATGATCTGCATCTTGTCACCGAAGCCTCCCTGGGAAGTGAGCGCCGCAGTCAGCTCGGCGCGGGAGATGTGGCATGGGTAGGGCGTACGAAAGTGAAAATCTTGCTGATCCTGAGACGAGCAAAGAAGGCAAAATGAGGCTCGTTCGGTCCTCCAGCGGCCCAGGTGGCATCAGGGTGCGCTGCCGACGACGGCGATCCGTCAGCGAGTGTTCGAAGGCGTGGCGATAGTTGAGAGCGCTGAAACTTGGGACCTACCCTCGAGATACGCCTTCCTGCACTTCTTGCTCTCCTCCTCATCGGTGACCCTCTCGAGCGAGCCGAACAGAGCGACCCTCATCCTTCCAGCTGCGAGGTTGCCGTCCCCGAAGCCGTACATGTCCGAGATAGTGAGGGTCATGTTGGGTGGATTGGGAGGTAGAGCATTGCGGAAGACCTGGACAACGAAGCTAGCGTCAGCCTCGATCTCGAGAGAGCTCTCGGACCAGCGCCGAACCGAACTCCGAGCTCCTTTCGAACTCCACTCACCTTAGCAACCGGCATAGCGAGCAAGAGGATGTCGCCATTGGATCCAGGGTAAGGAGCATAGTACTCCTACGAGATCGTACATTCAGAGGGTGCCAGCGGAAAGGCCTCGGTGAGAACGAACCTGCAAGCCGATGGGAAGATCCGCGAGGCCGTCCTCAGAGCTAGGATACCTACTGATCAGAGTCCCCACGCCTAGCCCGCGGTATACGATGAGCTCGCGGGTGTGAACGACTGCAGGATCGTCCGTCAGCGAGGTGGGGTGTGTGTTGCCGCTTCTGCAGCTGATCAAAGCTCACCTGACTCCTCCACAGTCTCCCTAGCAGCAGATCCGAGCGAAGCGAGTGCAAAGGTAGTGAGAAGCAGAGAGCGGAGCATGTTGAGGTGTGAGACCGACACGGCGGGAGATCAAGAGCGAAAGCCGCCGCGCTCCTTCGGTTCCTTCCTCTTCTTTGTTCTGCAACTTTCTCTCTCAACTTACTAGTAAGCCACATTCGCTCACTCCCAGGCTCGCCCAGACTGACCCACGACTGCTGCCTCCCCCCCACCCTCTGCTCTCAGCCATGGTGAGCTCGTCTCGCGCCCTTCGCTTCCCACTCGACCTGTAGCTTACGCGCTTGCTCGACAGTCTGCCGTTCACCAACTCGTATTGCACCCTGCTCTCACTTCGGCTCTCAAGGTCGGCTCCACTACCGGTAGGTCGCCTCAGCCTCCAGCGCGCGAAAGGGCGGACTCCGGCTAACTCGAGTGCTCTCCTACAGTCGGAAGGGACAAGCTGTACCGTGCTATCCAGTACTTGGCACGCTTCCTTGCTTTCTGTATGCTTGCCGGTCTATTCTCAAGTTCGTGCTGATTGCTGACCCGCTCGCCTTCGGCGGGACAACTAGACACGCTCCGCAAGGGCTACAGCAATGAGACGGTCGCTCGCCTCTCGGCACTCAAGTCGACTCTGGCCCTCTCCCGCAAGCGTACGCACTTTGTCTGTATCGTTGGGAGGCAGCTCAACTAACCGACCCGACGCGCGCTCTCAGTCATGAGGATCGGCAAGCCCTTGGAGCACCTCCAGGCCGCCGTCAAGTCGTTGGACGTGCAGGATCCTTTCCTCAAGCTCACTGCTGTTGGACGTCAGCTCGGCTACGCCGGCTACTTGACGCACGACATGCTAGTCTGGGTGAGCGAGAGCCGCCGACCGCTTCCGCTTGCTTCCGCCTCGCTCTTTGCTGACTCCTGTCTCTCGCTACAGGCCCACACCGCCAAGGTCCGCCCCTTCACCGCTCCTACGGCGCACAAGCTCGGCCAGCGCGCCGCCAAGTTCTGGCTCGCGGGTATCTCCTTCTCCATCCTCTCGAGCCTGTACCGTCTCGTCGACCTCAACAGGCGCGAGCAGCAGGCCAGGCGTGTCGGCGCTAGCGAGAAGGAGAGCGACAGGAGGGTCGAGCTCAAGACGGTGTTGGCGTGAGTGTTTCGAAGGCTCGAGTTCGGCGCCGAGAAGCAAATGAGGGCTGACTTTGGCTCGCGATGATGACAGGCAACGCTCGGCCGTCCGCACCCAGCTCCTGCAGGATGCTCTCGATTTCCTCCTCCCCGCCGGCACCCTTGGCTTCCACAACCTCGACGATGGAGTCCTCGGCATCGTCGGGTAAGCTCGCTCTGCCTCGCTTTCATCGCTATTGAACAGTCGCTAACCTTCAATTCGCGTGATAGTGTGGTCACCTCCATCATGGGACTTCGCTCGCAGATCACCAAGGTCCTCGGCGTCGCCAACAAGTGAAACGGGAGGAGCACCGAGGAGTGCTGGCGATGAGCTTGGCTGTCGGAGGATGCTGTTAGCTCGGCGGGTGTCGTGCAGGAAGGGAAGAATACTGTGACTGACTGCTGGAAATGTCCAATCTATGTTTCTGTGTCCTTTCGGCGTTGAGCAGAGCCGATGGAGGCCGGCGCCGGTCGCTCGGTGCAGCGCATCGACACCACGAGGTTCGGAGGACAGCTTCGTCAGCTTTCGAGCTTCTGTACAGCTTTCTGCGGAGTCCGAGACGGCTTTGCCGAGCTCGAAGCCAACTCGGCGCTGGCAACTCGGCGGAGGGAGCCCCTCGTCAGGCAAACTGAGGATAGAGAACTCGTTGGATCACTGCAGAGAGCAAGAGAATGCAGCTGATTATAGTTGAGCATGAATCCGGCGAGCGGCGGAGTTCCCTGCGAGCGATGGCCCACAAGCGCCTTCGCAGCGAGGTCCCCTTTGGGACTCACCCTCTTGCCTCGTTCTTTCGCTTCCTGCCACCTCGTCCGGCTCGTCGTGAGCGCGAGGGCCGAGTAGAGCCTTGCTACAGGCCGCTCTCTCGCCCTACTAGCCAGCAGGGATGGCCTTCGACCTGCCTCCAGAGTCACCGGCGCAATCGACCCCCTCCTCCTCTCAGCCCAACTCGCCTCACCCATTTCCCTCGCTGCCGACGGGGCTCAACGGTCAGGCTTCAGGACACCTCAAAACGGACGCTTCCACTACTGAATCCAGCTCGGACGACTATACCAGTCGAGCTCAGCGCACGGCGCGCGAGCGTCAACCGTCGGGCGTCTCGAGCGCCACCTCCAGGCGGCTCTCGTTCGCTACAGCCACCTCTTCATTCGGAGCTCGGCCTCGGATGGACCCTGCAGAGCTACCGAGCACTTCGGACGACGATTCGACCGACGAGGACGACTCGGACGAGCGCTTCGACGACAATGCGCTCAGCTCTCAAGGCTTGGGATTGGCGCTCGCTTCTTCGCCGTCCACGCGCTCGAAAGGAAGGAGAAGTACCATCGTAACACCGTTCAGTCGCCCTCCGTCAGCCGTGACGAGCTACGGCGGCCCCTCGAGACCTGGTTCAGCCGCCGTCGACTCCGTCAAGTCCTCAAGAGACCGCCTTACGCCAGCAGGACCAACCTCCCGTCGAGGTCTCGTCGGGTCCTCCAAACTTTCGGCGCTGCCGCCTTCACCGCCGAGCTGGGGCGAGCAGATGTCCCAGCCGAGCGGGCCAAGACGCGGCAGTCGAGAGGGGGAGGATGTACTGGCCAGCAGGGATATGAAGGGCAAAGGCAGGGAAATGGACACAGTACCACCGAGTCTACCTCGACCTTACGAGATGCCCCTCACCGACGATCCGCTGGATCCCCTCTCGTCGATGTACCATGGGCCCGGCTCGGCGTCGGCGACGGAGCATGAATCGCCACGCTCGAATGGACGAAATGGGAGGAATGGTGGGACTCGAGCATCTCATAGGCAGTCGCAGCAGCGGCCCCCGAAGCTCAGCTTGCCACACGAGCCACCGCCTGCGCCATCCGCCGCGACCGCCGCTCCGCTCTCGGCGACGTCCTACTCCTCCACCGACTCGGTAGCCAGCACCAGTCATGTCACCATCTCCAGCACCAGCCGTTCCGATCCTTCCTCGTCCACCGGCGCTTCTACTTCCGCGCAAGCTCCGCCGCAACCCTCCCTTCAGCAGCTTCTCCAAACCGTCGACCTCTCCGCTGCGCTTCGCCTCGTCCAAACCCTCCAATCGCAACAACAACAGCAGCAGCAACCATCTACAGCTCCTCCGCCAGCGTCGGCCCTCTCTGTACCAACCTCTTTTCCTTCGCAAGCTCCATCCCACCCTTCCTTCCCTCCGAACTCGCCGCCGGCTTCCGCCCTACCTCCGCGCCATGGCCCCACACTACTACCCTACGCTACCGCACCACCGCTCTCCTCTCACCCATCCTCCAGTCAACTGCTCAGCCCGCCAGCAGCGTCTCCCACCCCTTCCTCCCCCGTCGATGGTCCGAGCGGTTCGGCAGTCGAGGAGAAGAAGGATCGAAGGAGGAGTTTGAGCATTGGCTTTGGAGTGGCAGCGGTTGGGAAGCGACTGAGGACGAGTAGTACGGTCAGCGCTAGTCCGAGTACGAGTGGGCTGGCGAGGGTTGCTGAGCGAGTGCCCGATGAGCGGGCGGCCATGAGTGAGGCTGGGCGATGGTTCGAAGGTGAGCTTCGGCGTCTTGCGTTTCTTCGGGTGTTTACAAGCTTCCTGTAGGCTGCTGCTGACCTCAAATCTTCTTTGACCCGTCTCAGAGCAAATCTCGCGCGTCCATCTCTCCCTCTCCCCGGCAACCCTTCGTCGCGCCCAGAACTGCGCCAAGTACCTCTCCCTCCGCTACACCCCCGTCTACACTTCCATCTCCAACAACACGCCTATCCCAAATCCCGTCAACGTTGCTCGCTGGCGTCAAGAGAGGGAGGAGCTCGACCGCCGACAGCGCCGAGTCAAGATCGGAGGGTCGACCACCGCTGTTGGCAGGCTCGGCAAGATCAACGGCGCTGGTACGGGAGCAGGCTCCAGTCGAGACGATCTGGGGCTCAGCACAGACGGAGAGGTCAAGGGCCGACCTTCGGACGCCAGCTCGGTCAGCTCCCCCATCGTCGCCGGCGGGCACGTCTCCGCCTACGGCCCTCGACGCAACAAGTACCCAAAAGCGTGGGAGATTTACCCCGACGACGTCTCCGACTATGTCGCATCGGGAGGTCAGGTGCAGGAGCCCGCCGAGATGGGCGGCGCACCTCTTCGAGCAGGGATCAGCAGCCTCACGAGGGTCTCCTCGCTGGGCTCGGAAGGCGGAGGCAAGTCAACCACCGCCTCGAATCATGGACCGCCGTCGTCGGCGTGGAACGGATCTCCGATTCTCCCTACCTCGCCCCTCTCTTCGAGCAAGCAGCACCTCTTCGGCAGCGCCAACGGTAGTAGCACTCGCCCCGGCAGCTCGCGCGAGAACTCGTTCGAAGGCTCCCCTCTCGGCCGATCTGGCACCAGCAGGACCTCGACTTCCGCCGAGCTCGCCGGCTCTACCTCGCTTAAACGAGCATCGTCGCTCACGGCGGCAGCAGGGGCGATCTCGATCTCAGCTACAGGCAACGGCCTCGGCCCAGCATTCGCCAAGAGTACCGAGGCCAACGTTCTCGGCAACGCCTACGGCAGTCCTCGCTCGCGAGTCGCCTCGGCTCGGGCTAGTCGAGACTTCCTCCCCTCGCCGACCACCAACACCGAGCCTTCTTCGCCTCGCATCCACGCCAATGGTCACTCGCCTCTTCTCAACGGTCATCAACTCTCGCCCCATCATCCGAAACCTCAGCCACCACCCTCCGCGATGGGCTCGACCGGCGTTCGGTCCAACATCTCTCGTCGACTGGATCGAATCCGCGGCAAGGGTGGAGCAGGAGGAGCAGGAACGGAGGGCGAGACGAGCGATGGTCGAGGAAGCACTACCATGGCTCACAGAGAGTCGGACGCCGGCGCAGGATGGGCTTCTCCCGACCCGTCCGACAGCGAGCCCGGTCATCTCGGCCACACTCACCTCCACGGCCGCTCACCTCAACGAAGCTCTCTCGCCCAACTCAGTGACCAAGGTCCTTTCGGTCGGCGCCCCAAGCTCCGCAAGAACGCCACCTCGTTCGATTTCGGCCGAGGTTTCGACACGGACGGCTACAAGTCCAGCGGCGGGGAGGAGGGAGGAGGTCGTCGTCGAGCAAGTCGAGGCATCTTTGCGACCGCATGGCAGGGATTCAAAGGCTCGTTGGATGCTTACCCTGGGGGAGAGGATTCGCTCGGGTTCAGTCAGGGTAGTCCGGCGGCGATGGCAGCGAGGCGGACGGCGTCTGGCGAGATGGGGAGGAGCTCGGTGAGGAGAAGGAGGATCATCCTCGATGAGAGTGACGACGAGGAGGTCAAGGTCCCGCGAGAAGTGCTAGATCTCGGCGACGACGAGTACACCCAGCTCAATACGTAAGTCGGCTTCTCGTGCACGGCTCCCTGGCGCTCGTTGACCCACACCTCTCTACAGTGCTCTTCGACAACTTCGAGGCGAGCTCGCTACCGTCGACGCCATCCTCCCTCGCATCCCGGCCCTTCTCAACGACTACCTCGACGAGATCACCGCGCACGAAGCGTCCACTCGCGACACACTCGGCATCCCCGTTCACTACGCCTTCCCTCGTCTCCCTGCCTCTATCGTTGCACAGCTCGCCACCACTCGAGCAAAGCAGCACTCGCCGCGCTTCCACACCGACTCGCCCCTGGACATCACCCCCGAGACGTCAAGCTCCGAGTCGTCCCAGTCCGACTCTACCTCCTCCTCCGAAGACTCGGACGACGAGTCTGATGATGCTCAGCCTTCCTCTCGCCGTCGACGCCCTCCTCGTCAGTCAAGCCTTAAAGGCCACGCTCGCCGAGTGACGGATCCAGTCTCTCGCAAGCCCATGGGACGCCCTCGCTCGCACACGACTGGCTTCCCGCTCGGCTCCATCCAATCGCAAACTCGCGCTGGCACGCCTCTCCGCTCCTCGACTCTGGCCGTGCAGCACCGAGTCGATCCGCTCGTCGTTCTCGAGAGGGCCATCGAGGAGTTGGAGAAGGCGACCAAAGCGATTGACGAGGAGGCAAGCAGGGTGCAGGCGAGGCAGGAGAAGGTGGATGCTGGAATTACCGAGGTCGTTGCAGCGGTGGATGAAGCGCAGAAGACTATCGATGATACGGGCTTCCAGCAGGTGAGCTTACGCTGTCGTCCTCGACCTTGAGCGTTTACTGACCGACGCTATAATCCTACAGCTTCGCATGCTCGAGGACCACTACTTCCGCCTTCGCACCTCGCTCACTCGCCCTTCATCGTCCATCGACGCCCTCTGGGCGCTGCTCGCCGGTGCCCTCACCGTCGTCTTCTGGCTCTCATGGCTCTTCGTCACCTTCTTCCGGATCATCCGATCCATCGTCACTCTCCCCTTGAACGTCGTGAGGTGGTTGTTCTTCTTGCGGT
This sequence comes from Leucosporidium creatinivorum, assembly GCA_001600635.1. Lineage (NCBI taxonomy): Eukaryota > Fungi > Basidiomycota > Microbotryomycetes > Leucosporidiales > Leucosporidiaceae > Leucosporidium > Leucosporidium creatinivorum. Next base: position 814,397 of record BCKL01000006.1, on the reverse strand, counting down.
AGGAGGAGAGGAGTTGGGGGCAGCGAGGCGAGCAGTGGACAAGTCGTACCCGTGTAGTTGTCTTTATATAGCTTAGCAAACCAGCGTTATCTCGAGGAAGGTGCTGCAGCGAAGAGTTGCAGCAAGACACAGTTCGTTCGCCCAAGTGTGCAGAGCCCATCTCTCAGTCGCCGTGTCGTCGACGACGACGTAGGCGTTGGCATGACACGTCTCGTAGATGGACGAGCTCTTTGCTCAGTTTCTATCTGCTTAGCTTCTTCAACAAGCGCCTCGCCCCCTTCTAGGCTTGACCACTCAGAAGTAAACTCGGCGTGGAGGGATGAGGGGACCGCCGACTTGCGCTTTATGCCAGCTGCCGGGGAGGTTGCCGGAAGGGTGGTAAGCGTTGTAGGGGTATGTGTAGCTCGAAGAGTTCCGTGTGACGAGGAGAGAGTCAGGAACGAGCGCGGAGGGCGAGCTCGGCGACTTTCGACCGAGCCGACTCTGCGCGAAGGACGGCTCACCTGTCTAGCAAGATGTTCTCTCTCGGCGGCATACTGAGCTTGGAGCTGCTTCTGTTGCCTCTCGTACTCGGAGAGGTGGCCGTAGGCGACTCCAACCGGTGCGCCTCGGCGAGGGTGAGGGCGAGGGCGAAGCTACGAGGGGTGAAGAGGCGTGTGAGCTGATACTGCGAGGAGGAGAGCAAGAAGGTTAGCTCAGTCACTCACCCGGATCGCTCTGGAGATCTTGAGCATCTCTTGCAGGTGCTCAATCTCGCGCACAGCCGAATCATAGCGGAGCTCAAGCTCGGCGTAGGACTCGCGGTACTGAACGAGGGAGGGAGAGGGTGAGCTTGGGTCGGGCGCAAGAGGAAGCAAGCACCCCACTACTCACCTTGAGCAGCTCCTTCAGCAACACCCTCGAGTCGAGCTTCTCGTCCGTCTGCGCCGAGCTTCCCTTGCCTCCACCACCGAGCTTCCTGTCCTTCTCCCTCTCCTCCCTCAGTAGCAGCTCCAGCGTCGAAAGATATCTTCCTCCTCGCTGAGCACCACTACGAGGAGCGTTGGGGTTGAAAGGGCGAGGACCGTCCTTCGAAAGTAGCTCGAGTCGGCGCTCGGCTTCGAGGAGGGCGGCCCGCTTCTTCATAAGGAGGGCTTCGAGTTGCTTGTCGTTGAGTGCAGAGTCGAGAGCTGTGTGTTTGACGGTAAGAGGGAGGTGTCGGATCAGCTACAGGTCGCTCTCGTCGTCTGAGCTAGACCAGCTCACCCTTGCCATCTTCCAGCGACTGCCGAGCGAGTAGCTGCTCAAGTAGTACAGTCGGCAGTACCGGCTCCTGCTTAAGCCTGATCCTCCCATCTCCCTTCCCCTTGACCACCTCCAACAGCTCCTTGCCCTTCATTTTCGACCCCAGCACCAACGCCAGCTCCTCCTTCGCCGGTCGAGGTTTCTGCAGGCGAGGACGATCCTGTACGCCGAGGGTCCATCGTGGCGAGGTCATGTAGTCGAGTAAAGGTGGCTGTACTGCTCGTGCGCAGCTGGAAGGCGAGAGACGAGCGAGATGATGTGGACGGAGGAAGAGAGGGACGACGAGCTCGAGATTTGAAGGCATCGCACCGCCAAGCTCAACTCGCTTGCAACGCTCGAGTGTACTCGATTCGCATTGCGAAGCGACAAGCGACTCATCGTGATGTCTCTTACACCGTTCCCCAGTCAAAGCTCTGCCGTTCGCGAGCCTCAGCTCGAGTGCTGCTCGGCGCTCGGCGGTCCGTTTCCCTCTCCTAGTTCATCGGCCCTTTGTAACCAGGTGCATTCCACTCAAGCCGAGAACACAAGCTCCTCCAAATTGACCAACTTTCTGGGAAGTAGACTTGCTCCTTCTGCAGGTGAGACGGCCCAGGTGACCGACGTGACGAGGCCGTTGTCCGAGACGACCTTGCTTGCGAACGTGAGGACGACCTTCTCTCTCTGAGGAGGGGAAGAGCTACTTGATCCTGAGATACGATGGAAGGGTATCAGCGCAGCTCCAGAGTAGATGGAGGGAAGAGCGACTCACCCGACCCGCCGACTCGGAGGGGAAGGACAACGAGGCAACTATTGCGTCCTGAGCCCTCGGGGAGGCCGTAGAAGACGCTTCGAACGTTCTGCTCATGCTCGGATCCCTTCAACCACCCTCCGTTGAAGATGTTGGCGCCTTGGCCCGAGACTCCCAGCCGAGAGCGGCGTCCTAAGAAGGAGGGGCGAGAGTCAGCCACAGTCGCTCGGTTCAGCTGCCCTCAGACTCACTCGGATCCAAGAAGTGGAAATTTAAGGCCATGGGACTCGCTCCATCCACATCCAACGCCATCAGCGCCGATTTCACAAGCTCGACCATCGCCGAGCTGACTCCGGACCCCTTCGTCGAGGGCGGGCGATAAAGGTGGTGCTGAGTGTTGGGGCGAGCTCGTCGATTCGCGCGAGCGTTGGGATCCATGATGAACGCGACGAGGATGCCCACGGACTGGATCCCATCGCCGAGGTTGATGAGGACGGGCTTTTTGTCGGCACCGAGGGAGAGGCAGCGCCAGATGGAGATGTAGGGAGTGGTGATGGGCGCCTTAGGGGAGGAGAAGCCCACCTCTACAGAGCGGAGGGTGCAGCCGTACTCCCAATGCGTAGCTGTGACAAGGCAAGCGAGGTGAGTGGTAGTTTGAAAGCGAGTGCCGAGAGTTGTAGAGGAGCCTGCACTGACCAGAGAGCTCGAGATGACCCTCAAGAGAAGCTCCAGAAGCAGACTCGAGGGGCAAGCTCAAGGCGAGACGCTTTCCTTCATCATCCACTCCACGCTCACTCTTGCCTCCCGCAATCCAAACGCCTTCTCCTCGGGCGAGCAGAATCCGGCCGTGGATGGCATGCCTYGTCACAGTAGCGCCTTCACTGAGCTCGGCGCCCACGAGAGTCTTCACTGCGAGTAGCGGAGGTAGACTTGTCAGCCGAGCTCAGTGTTYSAAGTCGGGGAAGACGACTCACAAGTCTCGACCTCGGTCGCCCAGGGCTCGYTAGGCGGGATCGCTTCAGGTGCTCGAGGATACGCCTTCTGGATGAAAGTAGAGACGAGGCGATGGGGATGATCCCCCTCTTCAGCRACGGGAAAAGGTGYGAGATCTGTGCRAAGGATTAGCTTCGGCTCGGAGGGCTCGGCGAAGAGCGTCGAAGACTTACGATAGGGATTGACATGACCGGCTGGTGATGCACAAGTTAGCTTTTGGTGTTCTWGAYGCTATCGACTGGGCCAAGACTCGCCATGACTCGGTCCGAGGTCCTTGAACGACGACGAGGAGGATGAGGCGGCTGAGTTGAGCCAGGGCTGACRGGGAGGGGTGGGATCTGTAGRCGATTGATTAGTTGTGAGTTTGSRAATCAAAGCTGAGCCACTCACCGGTCTGTGTGCGACGGCCGAAGGGAAAGAAGTTCATGCTTCGGGGGACAMGGGWGCGAAACGTCGARCTCGGCGGGAGGCAGAAGGGTTCACCGCAGAGAGCAGAGGACGAGAGGAACACAGGAAGACAAGAGGCGAGAGCGACGGCGAGGAGCATAGCGGGATGCACTGCTGTGTACTMAAGCGTCCACCGACTCCTCCTTCGGCCTCCGCTCCGYCTCGGCGCCGAGCGGTACACTTCCGTGCTGGCGGTCCGGCTGCCTCGGACGATGTTGTTGTACTGAATTCGACTATTTTGCACATCATGAAAAGCGTGTATCTAAGAGCGCTGGAGAAGCGGAGAGAGCATGTCCGAAAGACCCGAGTTGTTCTACGAGTGAAAGAGGGCTTCTACAGCTTCTTGTTGACGTCCGAGGCGGCCGAGTTGAACTGCTTCTGAGCTCCCTGAGTCTCCTTGTCGGCCTTGTTCAAGAGGTCCTGGGCAAAGTTCTCGGCGGTGCGGGTCGAGTCCTGTAAAGACGAAGGGGACGGTCAGCGCTGAGGTCGGGCGAAGGTGAAAGGGAGAGCAATCAACGCACAGAGATGGCGCCCTCAGTCTTCTTGTCGGCGGCAGAAGCGAGTCCACCGGCCTGCTGGGCAGCATCGGAGGCCTTGGCGGAGACGGCGGGAGCGACCTCCCCGACCTTCTTCTGTCCGGTAGCGACGAGGCTATTGAAGTCGAGGTACAGACAATCAGCTCGACGCTTCTGCGACTACGAAGAACGAAGCGCGAGCGAGAACTCACCCCTCGGCGGTAGCGAGAGCCTTTCCAGCGAGATCACGAGCCTGAGCAACGTATCCTACAGGCTTGCCCTGCTCGTTGGAAGCCTGAGCATCAGCAGCTCCCCCAGCGACGACCCTGCGAGCGGGAGAGAGAGCGAGCGTTAGCGAGGCCCTCAACTCGTCGCGTTCGGGAGGTCCTCCGGCGACAGCGCTACAGGTTTACGACATAATGGGAACCTCAACTCACTCTTGGGTAGCGTGCAGGACGTGCGCGGCGAGGTCACGGCCCTCGTTGATCAACGACCCAAGTGTCACACCTCCTTGAGCGTTGTTCTGAGCGTCGCCGGCGTTGGCAGCAGGCTTCTCTCCGAGTCCAACGACACCCTTGGCGTACTGGAGTCCGTGAGATGCGACGGTGGTGGCCTCGTTAAGGAGGGTCTGCTCTCCAACGGCTCCGTTGGTGGCATCTCCGACCTTGTTGCTGATGTTGTTGGACATGTTGAAAGCTGCAGAGGAGAAGGAGTGAGCTTGCATGTTCTCTATAGAACAGCAGGCGCCCTCAGCTGCTGGGGAGCATGCGGCGAAGGCTCGACGAGTTCAACGTCGTCATCGCTCGCCATTCCTTCCCACTGACGGGGGGCAGAGTGCAGAGGCAGGACGTACTGTAGGTGAGTTGTAGTGAAGTGTTTAAAGCTGTGCGAGAAGTGCGAAAGTGCGACAAAGATGTGGGAGGAGAGCAACCCCCGCCGGCCCAAATTCGAGTTGAACATGCTCTCGAGTGGTGACATCAGCATACACTCACCTCCTCGGCCCCAAGTCCAGATCCTTCTTCATGCTGTTGCTCTGCAAGTTTCGCTCGTGACTGCTTCAGTGCAGCCCCACTTCAAACTCAGCCTCTCAGCCTTTCCCCATTGCTTCACCTCTTGCCCTCCGTCCAATCAGGTACAGAAGACACCGACATGGTCAACGCTCCCGAGACCGAGACTCGTTCACCAACTTCAAGTACAGCCAGCTCCGGCGTGCGCTCGCTGGGCTCAGCGTTTCAAGCGAGCAGCATCGCCGCCCAAGACGTGCCCTTCTCGGTGATCAACAGGCCGTTACCATCAGAGCTATCGGAAGAGAAGGTGCAGCAGTTCATGCAGGACATCCAGGTTCGGCTCTTCCTTCCCGAACTTCTACCCCTGAGTGTAGCTCATCGCTCTTCCCTCCTCCTCAGAACGGCGCCGACTTCACACCAATAGAGGTGTTCAGAGTAGACGCAGATGGCAAGAGATACTACATCTCCTTCGGAGGCTGCCATAGGTGAGCTCCGGACCGAGGGGAAACCATTTGTAAGGCGCTCGGTCGCTCATTGCTCGGCTCTTGCATCGCAGGTACGAAGCCTACAAACGACTTGGCAGTCCAACAGTGAGAGGAGTGATCATCAACGTACCACCTTCGGTCATCAGGCAGCATCTCGGCGCTTCTTGTCCGTTTTGAGGAGGGAGGGGTGAACGCCGAAGGGGGGACTGGGGGTGGGTTGATAGGCCGGGAAGCTTGGAGAAGTCATGTGTAGTGTACAACAACGTTTGCAGTTCTTCCTTAATAGGAGAGACTTCTCGGCTCTCCGTCTCTCGCTGCAGATCGGCGCAGGCTCGGCGAAGGGTTAACGTTGCAGCGAGAGACCGTCTACGCCCTCCAGTTGACGAGCACTTCGTCGGTCCGGAATCTACAGCACAAGCAAGTCGTCAGTGAGGTTCTCGAACGGAATGAAGGAGGTCGAGCGCACCGTTGAGTGCAAGAGGTCTCCTCGAGCGGCGTCTCGTAGCCCATTCGGTACGCGAGCAGGCCGGCGTGGGCGATCATGATACCGTTATCGATACAGAACCTGTATGCGAGAGTCCGCAAGTCAGCGAGATCTCGATACAAGAGCTTCAGGGACCGACTCACCTTTCATCGGTCGAGAAGACACTGCCTCCTCGCTCGCCGGCCATGATGCCCATCATCTGCTGCAGTCGCTCGTTACCTGTAGATGGAGAGCCGATCAGCGCCAAACTCTCGCCGGCATCTCTGAGCTCCAACTCACATCCCACACCACCAACAATCAAGACCTCCCGCCCTCCCACATGCGCCATCGCCCGCTCCGTGATCTCCACCAACATAGCAAACACCGTCTCCTGCAACGAGAAGCACAAATCTGCGGGGGTGATGATGTCCTCCTCTCCCTCTGCCGGTGGGGGTACATCGACCGCTTCCCCTCCTGCCTCCAGCTGGACCTTGGCAACTTTCTTCGGCCCCGTCGACAAGCCGACGTCCTGCATACTAGCTTGAGGTCCCTCCCCTGCTGCACGTCGACGTCGTTCCTCCTGAGAGACCATCGCCGTGCCCGTCTTGCCGTTAATCTTGACTGTCGAAGGATCTTCTGCTGAAGTTGACGAGGAGCCCTTGCCTTTCGGTGGGTTGGTCGGTCGGAACCGAGGGTCGCGGGTGTAGGCTTCGGCGGCGGAGAGGATACCACCGAGGGAAATGTCCATGCCTTTTGTGGCGTAAGGGAGGGGGAGGAGACGACGGCCTCTGCGAGGGGGAGGAGGGGATCAGCGAGAGCTTCGGCTAAGGGGGAGAAGCGAGACGAAGCTGACTGCTTGGCTTCCTTCTCGATGTTGGCGCCTGGGCTGGGATCGTTACTCAGACCGATGATACGAGCGAAGCTGTGCGAGGAGAGGAACGTCAGCTTCTGTGAGAGAAGCGAGCGAAGGCACAGCGCCGAACCGGTCGAGGCAGTTGCCTACGGCGATATCGAGGGTCTCTCCGAAGATGCGGTAGCGCTGCTGCGAGTAGGCGATGACCTGAGTGTTCCCTCCCGAGACGTAGAGGACGATGGGCGAAGGGGAAGCAGTGATGAGTCGGCCAGTCTCGATGTCTGCTCCATCGCCGAGAAAGTCAGCTGAGGGCGCTTGGAGTGAGAGACAGCACAGGGGACGCACGACCGACGCAGTGGTTGACTCCGACCAGTGGCTTGTTGTACATGAGCGCCAGAGTACGAGCGACAAGAGCGACGGTCTGCAGAGGAGCTCCCATGCCCGGTCCTGCACAAGATACATAGGATCAGCGAGCGCGCGAGCAGAGGCAACAGAACAAAAGCTCACCCTGCGTGAAGCAAACGACATCAACATCCTCCATCGTCTTGCCCGCCGAAGCCAGCGCCTTCTCTACCACCTCCGCCGCCCACCTCTTGTGATGCCTAGCCGTGTCGCTGGGCAAGAAGCCCTCGCCTGGTGGGGTGACATAAGTATGGCGAATGTTGGAGAGGATGGAAACGGATCCTGGGTCGCTGGTTGAAGTGGAAGCTGCAAGGGAATCGGCTGACGGAGGCGAATGGAGAATCAAGCCCACGCCGAGCTTGTTGGCCGAGCCTTCGAGGCCGAGCGCTAAGACGGGCTTGGTTGGAGCTTGTAGAGGACAAGGACGGGCGACGCGCTTCACCATGTTGTAGGATAGTATGGACGATAGACTGAGGAGGAGAGCAAGAAGCAATCCGACTCTCTCTCTCTTACTTCATCATGGCCTCGCTACTCGACATTGCGAATTTGGACTTGGCCAGTACACCAGGACAACTCCCGCCTGCAGCCGCACCCACAGCGCCTGCTCCCCCTTCCGCCATTCCTACAGCACAGGCAGCGCGCATCATTCAAGGCCAGCACACAGAGGTCTTTGTACAGGCGTTTGGAGACAGGGTGCTAGTGCTGGTTACGCAAGTGGGACGGATAGGATGTATGGTGAGCTCTTCTGTAGTCCTACAGCTCCTCACCGACCAGCACTGACGACTCCTCCCCCTTCCTCTCCCTCAGATCCAAGTCAACCCCCCACCACCAGGCCTCCCAGCACCCCTCACTAACACGTCCAACTCGCTCTTCCCCTCGCTCCCTCCACCGCACCCTTCCACCACCATCCAGCCCCTCTTCGGCGTTCCCCCTTCCCCTCACGCTGGCTCGCTGCACGAGCTGTACGCCACCCAAATCGGCGCCATCGTCTTCTCTGGTGGAGCCGATGCTGGATTCAGTCGGCCGGTGCTGTTGGGGATTGCGTTGAAGCCTTCAAAGGACGAGGAGGGAGATTATGGAGTGAGCGAGGAGGAGAGGAAGACGTTTGGAGAGGTTATGGAGATGGTGCAGGGGTGCAAGGTGTGGTGAGGTGATGTGCGAGCCGCTGGAGTATCCCGTGAGTTGCGGAAACCAGGGTCAAAACCTCCTCGAGGCCCTTTGCTCGAGCTTCGGCGCTGACAAAATCGCTTTCGCAGGCTCCTCGAACAGCGCGGTGCTCTCCATCACCTTCCAAAGCGATCTGCACCTCGTCTTGATATCCCTCCTACCTTGCTGCACAACTCGACGAGCGGAATCTCACCATCTCCAGGTTGCCCTTCGAAAGCCGAGGTTCGCTCCTTCACCGTGAACGGCAAATGGTCAGACAGCTCTTTCACCGCCAAGGCCGTCAACTCGCCACTATGATGCATTTCGCCAATCACTGCTGCCCGCCTCGCCAAGTCACCGAACGACAGACAATGAGCAAATGAGCAGGTCGCGACGCGGACTACGAAGTTCGCCTCTCTCTCGGCGCTGGCTATGCTCCCGCTCTACGGCCCCCCGTCTGGCGAGGGTGCGCTTGGAAGAGGGTTACTCTACATCAAATCTTATCACCTGCATTCCTCCAACAAAGCCTGTTTGACTTCAGCGGCCGTTGGAGCTAGCTCGACGCTAGCAGCCCATGCGACGCCGACGATGTTGGCTCAGCTCGCTCCCTTGTCTGTTGTCCTCCTTCACCGACTTGCCTTTGACCCCGTCCTTTTTCGTCTGTGTTTCGTGGTTGTACCTCCGACGCTCACTCAGCACCCTCCACTCCCTTTCGTCTCGTCTCCTCACCCAAGTCTGCCCTTCGGCCCCCCCTCAATCCAACAAACAACCGCTCGCTAGACGCGTTATGCACGTCTCCCTCTCCCTCCTCGCCCTGGCGGCACCTCTCGCTCTCGCTGCACCTTCTTCCGATGGTCCCGCTCGTCTTCCCCCTCATCCTGCCGCTCACGTTCGCATCCCCCTCACCAAGCGCTCAGCCGGGCTGAACGGACCTCGCGCTTTCTCCCATGGAGGAGTCGCTGACGTCGAGAACCTCAAGCAGGCGCTCAAGAGTGCTACTCGGTATGTTGTACATTCGAATGCTTTCGCTGTTCGCTTGCCTGCCGTCCTCGAACGCCGAGCTAACCACCTTCGCCGAACCCTCGAGGAAATTCACCGGCGGTGCCGAGCGCTACTACATGCGCACGGGCAAGGAGCTCCCTGGCTTCAAGCTCGTACAGAAAGCCACCGACCTTGCTACTGATGTCGTGGATGGTGCCCTCGGCGCTCTTGGTTTGAGCAAGAGGCAGTCGCAGACCCTCACCGAGTACAGCGATGGCCTACTCTGGGCTGGTCCCGTCTCGATTGGGACACCCGCGCAAGAGTTCACTATCAACTTTGATACTGTAAGTGGTGCTTCCTGCGTCCTCGAGAATGTCGAGCTGGTAGAACAGCTACTTCGTCCTCGGTGCCGAGCTTGCCCGTCGCCGAGAACCTTCGCTAACGCTTCTCTTTGCGCACAGGGATCTTCCGACTTCTGTACGACTCTTTGAAGATCTCTGCGTATAGTCTGAAGCGCTGTCTGACCGCTCTTCAAACTCGCAGGGGTCCCCGCTAGCTCGGTGTCCAACGGCCACAGCACGTACAACGCTGCCGCCTCGTCCACCTGGACCAACACCAGCGACCACTTCTCCATCAGCTACGGGGATGGCAGCTCGGTGAACGGACCCGTCTACCAGGACACCATCACCGTTGCTGGTCTCTCGGCGCAGAAGCAGCGTGAGTTTGAGCAGACTTGGGCGGCGATGGAAAGTGAACTTGCGTGCTGACCCCCTCCGATACCTACAACAGACTTTGCTGCTGCTACCACCGTCTCGGCCAGCTTCACCGATGACCCAGGAGATGGAGTTCTCGGTGCGTCGGCCACCTTCTTCGGCGCCGAATCTACCGTTGACCTTGCCTTCTCCTCCTCTCTCTTCGTCTTCGCCGCCACGCAGGAATGGGATTCGAGTCCATCTCCAACATCGGCGAGAAGCCCTTCTTCAACACCCTCTTCGAGCAAGGCGTCGTCGCGCAGAACGTCTTCTCCTTCAACCTCGGCAAGGACGATGCCGGCGAGCTTTACCTCGGTGGCACCGATACGGAGCGCTACACGGGAGAGATCACCTACACCCCCGTCACCCAGCAGGGATACTGGATGGTCAAGGGATCGTCCTACGTCAACCACAACGTCGCGAACGCCGGCGCCAACTTCATCATGGACACCGGAACGACCCTCATCATTGTGCGTCGTGTTGAGATCTGTTTGACGTCTGAGACCCAGGCCGAGCGCAAGAACTGACCTAGCTGCCTTCTCTCGCAGGCCCCTCCCGCCGAAGCTGCCGCCTTCTTCAAGCAAGTCCCGACCGCTCGCAAGTGGGGCTCCTCGGGCTACTACATGTACCGCTGCAACCGCTCCTGGTCCGCCTCCTTCTCCTTCGATGGATCGGACAAGCAGTTCACCGTCTCGAGCGACTTCAGTAAGTGAAGCTTGCCCTCTCTGCCCCCGCCGAACCGGGAAGAGAGGCGAAAGCTGACCGCGTTGACGTCGTGCAGTGAACCTTGGCCTCATCTCGGAGGGCTCTCTGTGGTGTGTTGCCGGTCTCGCCGCGCAGAACATTGGAGGTGAGTCGCGCTTTGCCCTCTCCTCGAGCGTAGAACCCTTCGCCAAGCTCGGTCTCTCGCCCGACATGTCTCCCCGCTTCCTGCGCTGTTACTGACTCGCTCTCTCTTGATGAAAAGTCAACGCCTGGATTCTGGGTGATGTTTTCTTGAGGAACGTTTACAGCGTCTACGACTTCGAGCAGAATCGTGTCGGAGTCGCCGACCTTGCTTAAGTCAAAGGCAGCGGTTCCCGGTCGAACCAGCGCCATTTTGTCGTCCATTCATCATCATCGACCCTCATAGACACTCCTCTATTGTTCATACCCCATCCTATCGGCCAGCTGGCCCGCCTTGCAACTCGTATTCGGCCGAGCGCCATTCGAAAGCTACGAACGCTCTGAGCCCTCGAACGCGATGTGAGACCGAGAACCCAAGTCGTTTTGCAAACTTCCTATCCGGTTTTACCAGCTCAGCCTCCGAGCATCGCCAATGCCGCCCTCAGCTCCTTCCTCGCCGTGTCGAGATCATCGTAGTTGAGCGCCGAGATGGCCCACTTGGCGTGCTTCTGGATCGAGGCGATGACCATGGGGTCGAGGGACTCGGATACTGCGCTGTGCGCTACATGAGAGACGTGTGTTGGCGGTGCCGGAAGTGCTGGTGCCGAAGGAGCAGGGTGAGGGAGAGTAGGAGCGACGGGCAGCACCGCCGAGGGGAAGGCGGGAGGGGCCGAGGGAGGGTGGAAGGGAGGAGGCACGAGGTCGGAAGTCTGGTGCGTTGGCGGGAGAGGAGGGGGCGCATCGGCGGGAGGAGTGGGCGTGCCCGAGTCGGCGTCGGCAGGTTCGCCTGGAGTCGTCGTGGGCGTGTTGAGAAAGGAGGGGAAGGCGGGAGTCTGAGGCTGCTCGTATTCCTCAGGGATGGGTCCAGGGCTGAGCATGGGGACGGCAGAGGAGTCGGGGAAGGGGTACGAGTCGGGCGCCGAAGGCGGAGCAGAGGCGGCGGGAGGGGAGACGGCGGTGATGGACGAGCGAGTGCTTTGCGCAGGCGAACCCGCACTGAAGACGGCGTCACTCCTCTCCTCGGTCGATCCTAGTGCTGCCAACTCTTTTGCTAGCTCCTTGGCCTCGTCGGGCGACACCTCGGTGCTGCCGAGCTCTTCGTCTTCGGCGAGTCCTCCAGCAGGTCCGGGAACCGGTTTGCGACCCTCGCGGAAAGCTTTGGCGATGTCCGAAGCCTTCCACTTGGCGTACTTGACCCTCTCGAGGTTCTGTAGAGGATCTCAAGTCAGCCAAAGCGGCGGCAAGACTGGCGAGAGGGAGCGCACCTCGGAGGGGATCTCGCCGAAGATGGAAAGCAGCTCGATGAAGTTGGCAGCAGCGAGGAACTTCTTAGCGGTCAGCCTGTGGGTAGGTCAGTCAGCGAGTTCTATAGCCCATAGCATCGCTCGCAGCTCACCTCGTCGCCTTGCCGGCCCTGTCGTCGTTGTCGGCCGCTTGGAACAGCGCTACTCCAAAGTTGCGAACGTAGACAGCGGCAGAAGCATCATCGGTAACGGCCTCATTCTCGGCAAGCTGCTGCTTCATCTGCAGGCAGCTGTCAGCGAGCAGCACAAGGTGACGCGGACCTTGTCGAGCGTACCGCTTCCAGCTTGTCCATGAGACCAACGAGAAACGTGCTGGCTTCTGGGGACTTGGCTCCGATGTTGAGCGCTTGCTGCAGAGCATAGTAGGTGGCTGTAGGAGAGCAGGGTCAGCTCAGCGACTAGCGGGTGGGGCTGAACCAGGGTCGTTCAGACAGCCGGAGCAGCAGTGTAGCCCGCATAGGTCTTCATGAAGCTGTAACGGATCACTCACCCCAGTAGCTGATGACGGGCTCGGCTGTTGCGAGCTCCTTCGCTCGAGCCAGGTAGGCTCCGATAGGCTTGAGGTCCGCTGGGACGTCTGACATGTTGTGTAGTCGCCTACAGTCGAGTGCACGGGCTGAGAAGCGCCTGTTGATGAGTTGCGAGAAATGAGAGCGATACGAGCAGAGGCAAAGGAGCGGAAGGGCTCAAGTCGGTCGACTTCAATCAGCATACACGAGCATCCCAGCCGGTCGAGCTTGCACGCTACTATGAAGAGTTAGGATGCTCTTATTCGCTTCACAGCCTTCCAGAAGCCCTACAGGACGCAGGCGAGTGAGAACCCCTTCGCAGTTCGGCGCTCGACGTACAGTTGACCGCGCTCTATTCGGCAGCAGTTCAAGTATTCCTAACAACCGAGAGCTTGACAGGCTCCCGCTTAGAGGTCTTTTGGACCTCGTCGTCGTTCTTGGGCGGGCTCACGAGCGCCTCCTTGACCAGCTCGAGCCATTCGAGCTGCTGGGCATCCGAGGCGGCGCCGGGATTCTTCATCTTGGCGAGGAAGAAGGCATTCCACTTCTGCCGCAGTACCTTCATGGCGATGGAGGTCTTGGGCTCGAGTCGAGTCTTGACCTTGCGGTCGATGGAGAGCGAGTGGGCGGCGAGCTGCGATAGGAAGGGGTCAGCGTCGCTGGTCGGTCGCAGCGAGGGAAGCAAGACGTACCTGGAAGTCGGCGTTACCGCAGAGAAGGTAGACGGCGCGTTCATCGACGGAGCCGGACTCCCAGACGTCTGCGAAGCGAGAGCGGGGGTCAGCGACCGTCGTCCATCGCCGAGGGAGCGAATAAACGGAGACTCACAAAGCTTCTTGGTGTGCATGGCAGTGAAGAAGGCGATGAACTTGGCGTTTCCAAAGTCGATCCGGCGACCTGGGGCGAAATTGACAGAGGATGGGTGGATCGCGGCCGGCGCGCTGTTGGCGAGAGTCCTCATCTGGCCGTTTTGAGGGTCGATGACGAGTAGCTTGGGGTAGAGCGAGGCGGCGAGGCAGGCCATGACTGCTTTGGGGTCTTTGGAGTGGGTGTCGAGCTCATCGGGGACTCGGACGAAGCGAGTCCGCGACTTGCCGTACCGGGTGGAGACGAGGTCGCGCTTCTGCGCCTCGGTGATTTGGATGAAGCCGGCGTCAACGAGGAAGGAGAAGTACTGCTGGCGGAGCTCCTCGATCATCTGCAGGTTCTGCTGGCTGAGGAAGTTCTTCTGCTCGGCGAAGAGTGTCAGCGGGTAGGAGGGAGCGGACGAGGTCAAGAGGCTTACCCTGCAGAACTCGCGCTCGTAGCCATTACCGGAAGCCTCCCTCCAAGAGCAGTAGGCGTTGTAGGTGGTGAGGAAGTCGCTGTTCTCGACCTTGAACCCGCGCTTCACAGCGTCGGCTTCGGACTCACGTCCGAAGGGCGTAAGCCAGGGGGATTTAGAGTTGAGAGTGGCCTGTAGGGGAGCAAGCGATGAGCGGAGAACAGTCAGCGAGCGAGGAGCGACGTACCGTGATGGAGAGGGCGGCATCGAGGCAGTTGAAGATGCAGGACATGATCAAGAACTTTCCAAGATGGACGTCCATGGGCAGCTTGGCGAGATGGCGACCGAGAGGGGTGATCTCCTCGGCGGTGGTGATGGCTTTGGCCTGAGGAGCGCGAAAGGAGTAGTCAGCTGGCCGCTATGGCGGAGGCGAAGAGCCAACCGAACTCACCTCAACGAGAGACGAGACGGCTCGCTGGATGTTGACGAGCAGAGGCGGGTCGAGGGCGCGAAGCAAGACATCCTCGATGGACGAAGTGCCGATCTTCATAATCTTGATCCTCAAGGCGAGGTCTTGCAGCGAGAGACGAAGCATCTCGGGTTGAGGGTGCTCGGCCATCTGCAGGAGGGGCGAGAGTAAGCAAGAGGCCAGCGAGACTGGCAGAGGGGGGTTTCAAGTCGACTCACCATAGTATCGTGGCGATGCTTGGTGAAGAGATGGAAGCAGATGCCCTCGCGCACACGACCAGCACGCCCACGACGCTGCGAAGCGTTCGACTGGGCGACGAAAGTCTCCACGAGGCGACTGATCTGGCGCTTCTCGTCGAACCTGTAGCAGCGTGATAGAGTCAGCAGCTAGCCTCGCACTGAAGAAAAGCAGCGACTTCTCGCTCACCTCATCTCGCGGTGCTTGCCAGTATCGATGACGGCGGTGATGTCGGGGATGGTGACTCCCGTCTCGGCGAGGTTGCTGTAGGATTGACGCATGTCAATCGAGGGCAAGAGCGAACGCCGAGACAGGTCAACTCACGTCGAGATGACAATCTTGCGAATGCCTGCGCGAGGAACATTGAAGACGAGTCCCTGGTTGTCGTTCGAGATAGTCGAGTGCAGCGGAAGGATCAAGAAATCTTTGGTGCCGAATGCTTGATGACCCTCGAGAGTGTCGGTCAAGCGCCGAATCGACTCGAGCGAGGGCAAGAAGATGAGGATGGCGGCCGAGAAGGGGACGAGCTCCTGCTTGTAGAAGCACAGGTTCTCGAGGAGGGAGACGATGAGGTCGTAGTTGATGGCGTGGTGGTCAAGGCAGTCGAGAGTGATTTGGCTCTGCTTCGAGATATTGGGCTTGGTAATGGCGGCGGTGTTGGGGCCCGAGTCCTGCTCGTCGTCGTCGTCGGGAGGTGTGTCGTCCGAAGGATCCGGCTTGCGAGCACGTCCACCGTACACTGCGAGCGTGAAGGGTAAGTTTCCAAAACAAGACGAAAGCTCGGCGCAAGCACTCACTGCGCATCTTCTTTGCGACGTAGGGCGAGTCGGTATGAGGATCGAGACGGTAGCGGGTGAGCTCGACGACATCCTCGAGGAAGTGAGCCGTGACGGGGAAGGTCCTTCCTGGTACGCTGATGACGGGGCAGCCGCCCATGTACGATGCGATCTTCTCGGCGTCGACGGTGGCCGACATGAGGATGACCCTGGGCGGAAGAGGGAAGATTAGCGGGGTTCCGAGTGCATTAGACGAGCGAATGAGCCTACTTGAGATCCTTACGCGTCTCCAGAAGCTCGCGAAGAATGATCAGGAGGAAGTCGCTGTCGATGGAGCGCTCGTGAACCTCATCGATGATGATGTGAGTGCAGTCGGAGAGCGACTCGCGACCCTCGAGCATACGAAGGACGATACCCTGAGTGCGGAGAGAGTTCAGCGAAGCGCACGGAAGGGCGACGAGCCGAGAAACTCACAGTCGTGGCGTAGACGATCCTGCTCGAAGCCGACACCATCGAGTCGAGACGGATGGAGTATCCGACGAGGGAGGAGCGAGTTCCGCAAGCGTTGGCGGGCTCTCCGAGCTCGGACGAGACACGCTGGGCGAGGGAGATGGCCGAGATACGGCGGGGCTGCGTGGGGAGCGGGAGGTCAGCGTGAGTTCTCGAGACGGGCTGCCAAAGCTCTCACCTCGGTACAAAAGATCTTGACAGGTCGTCCCTTGCGCATGTCGTGCTCGAGGATGAATGAGGGTACTTGTGTCGACTTTCCGCTGCGAGGAGGAAGCGAGAGGGTCGGCAAGAGGCTCGCTGAACGCCGAGACGAAGCACTCACCAACCGGTCTCTCCACAGAGTGCGACACACTGGTTGTCCTCGATGGTGCTCGTGATGTACGAGCGGTAGGCGGCGATGGGCAGCGTAGCGCGTTGACGCTGGGAGGGTGAGGGTGAGCGTCAGTGGTGGCCCGCTCGCTTGAAAAGACAAGGAAGAGCTCACCAGCATCTCCTGGTACGAAGGCCATGCTTGACGAATAGCGAGCTCCTCCTGGATGCGCTGCTGGACCTCAGGCGAAGGCTCGGGGCGGAGGCGAGGGCCTCCCTGCTCGACAGCGACGGAAGCTTGGGACTTGGCTGCTCGAGGGTCCTAGCAGATGAAGCGCAATCAGTACGCTGTACCGAAGCTGAGCGAAGCAGAACTCACTCTGCTCGGAGGAGGCTGAAGACGCGGCTCGGCGATGGCCTTGAAGATCTTGAGTTGCTGGCGGTAGAGCTCATCGTCCTCCTCCTTCTTCTTGAGCACCAACTCGTCCCACAGATCGCGGAACAGAAGTGGTAGCTGCTTGTTGACGGCGGTCGAGCTGACGGCGAAGAGGGCGACTGTTGCGATGTAGTCGTACGCCTGCTTCTGGTCGTAGCAAGCGATCTCCTGCATCTCGAAGGATTGGGTCCTTCCTCCATCCCAGCGAATCGAGACCGAAGCGCGCACGGCGCGGGAGCGAGAGATGACCTTGAAGACGACGGTAGCGTACTTGTCCATCTTGCGCACCGTCTCCTCGAGGTTGACCTTGGGCGTCTTGCCCGAGAAGTGCTTGGGGAGGGCCATGTCGCGAACGGGGACGCTGGTGCCAAAGTCGTTGGTCTCGGACTGGGGCATCTCGTCGAGGAGGTTGCCGAAGAGGCTCTCCTGTCGTCCGGCTTCCGACTCGTCGTCTGAGCCCTTCTCGGCGGATGAAGGCGTGGTAGGGCTATTGGTGGCGGCGGTCGAGTTGGTGGTGGCCGAAGAGGAGGGCTCGGCGGAAGGAGAAGAGGGCACACTGGGTTCGGTCGCTGCCTCGGTGGGAGTGGAGATGATCTCGGCGGCGGCAGTGAGGGAGGTGGGCTCGGAGGGAGGCGTGTCGAGACCGGTGCCGTTGAGACGAGCAGAGAGCTGGGCGGCGTCGAGCTTCGTCCTCTCCTCGCGGTAGAGTTTCTCTGTTTGAAGCAGAGGGCTCAGCAAGCAGTCGACAGTCAACAGAAACAGACCGACACTCACCGGCATCCACCTTCCTGAAAGTGTAGTCGCCTTCAATCGTCTTGAGCTTCTTCTTGAGCACCTCGACCTGCATCTCCCTCCACTCCTCCTGGTCGGCGCTCGTCTGCGTCACACCCTTTCCGCGTCCCTTAGCAGCCCTCTTGGCAGCTCCCTGCGCCCTCTGGATCTCCGACATCTGCAGCTTGAGGCCAGCGTAGGTCGTGTTGGCGTCGCCGCTGTCGTCCATCGAGACCTCCTTCTCAATCTCATCGTCGTAAGCAAGGATGCGGGCTCGAAGAGACGCCTCAACGGCCGCCTCATCGGGACTGGCGAAGAGACCATTGCGAGGGCTAGCAATGGCGGAGCGGGCGGGCGTGGAGGAGGGAGATTGGAAGCTAAAGCCGTTGGGCTGCTCGACGCGAGGGGTGGGAGGGGCGCTCTCGGTGTAGACGTGGATAGGAGCGATAGGTCCCTCGCAGGCGAGTTCTTCTTGCTCGCAGTGGAGGAAAAGCTGGAAAGAGCACAAAAATCAGCGCCGAGCCGTGTAGAATCGAGCGCCCAGCTCACCCAGTCGAGGACGTCGTCCAACTCCAGGACCTTGACGGCACGAAGGCATTCCTCGATACGCTCTTTGGTAAATCCGAGCTGCTCAAGGGTGCCGTACAGAGTCGCGACCCTAGCGACGACCTTGTCCTCAGGCTCGTAAAGCGGCAGAGGCGTTTCCTCGTCGGTGCTGGCCTGTAGCGTGCTGTGGTAAGCCAGAGCTCAACCTCTAGATGCTCGCTAGACCGAAGACTCACTTGAGCAAGAGCGAGGATGCGGCATTGCTGCAAAAGCGAGCGAGAAGGGTCAGTCAGAGCACCGGCTCGGTCGACTCATTCCCGCCACTTACGAGATCTTGCTCGGTCCAGATGTAGCCAGGGAGGGCCTTGGCGACACGACGCTCGTAGTCGATGACCTGGCAAAATATCACCATCAGCGAGAGTCAAGAGGGGAGCGTCTGAGCCTGCTCACCTTAGAGACGCGGGAGACCTCCTTGTCGCAGCCAGACCTGATCTTCTCCGACAGCGTCTGCAGCTCATGCTTTTCCATCGCTTCTCCATCCCACTCGCCCTCCTTGCTCTCGACTCCATTCGTCTCGACGCCTTCCGCCTTCGCCGCGTCTCCACCGGTCGTTGATGCTGCAGCAGCCTGCGCCGCCTCGACAGCGTCCGCCTCGGCTTGAGCAGCAGCAGCGGCAGCGGCTTCCTCCTCTAACGGATCCTTCCTCCTCGGAACGGATACTGTAGCGAAGCCTCGCTGCGAGACGACCTTCTTCTTGGCCCCCGACTTCTTCTTCGGCGGCATCCTTTCCTAACTCGACTGAGGCGACTACTCTAGCGTGCTTCCTCTACTCGTCGTGAGCTGCCTTCTTGCTAGCTACGTTTGCTCTGTCCCGCGAAGGGAAGGGTCGGTTCGACAGGGAGCTGCCGGCCTGGGGAGAGAGCGCGCGACGTGAGGTCCTGGGTCGGTGAAAGCGGTGTCGAAGTCCGCTAGACTGGGCTGTAGGTTTACTCTTGTCTGTTGTGGGTGCTGTCTGCTCTGCAGTGCGAGACGACCTCGACGTTGGCCGAGTTTTGGAGTCGGCGAGGTTGCGCGGCGGAGGGGGGAGGGGAAGGGAGAGAGGGAGGAGAAGTGGGGGGTAGGTGACTGCTCGCTGTAGTCCTGTAAGCTCTACGATATGCTTTGTAAGGCGATGCGAAAAGTAAGACGAGGTTATGGGGTGAGCGAAACCTGACTCTTCGACTCCGACGTTGTCGCTCGCTCGAGATGGCGCCAAGGAAGAATGACTCGGTTAGCAGGAAGAAGGGGGAGAAGGATAGCTTATGGGTAAGTAGAACTGCTACAGAGTTGCGCCACGTCAAAGCTGACCACATACAACCCCTCAGAGCATCAAGAAGCCCGATTGTCAGTCGCGACCTGAGCGCTCGCTCGCTGTACCCTTAGAGTCGCGGTCAATGCGCTCGCTCGCTTTACAGTGCTAACAACTCTGCCCTACAGCCGAACCGCTGCTTCGCTTCGATATACAAGCCCAGGTGCTCGACGACATCTTCTCGGACCGCTCCTTTCGCTACACGGCGCCCGTCGACCAGAACTCGGAGCCTTCGCCGCCAATCTACCTCAACTTCGATCAGCTGTACCTCGAAGCGGTCCTCTCCTCCCACAAGACGACCTCCCAGCTCCGCCAAAAACTGATAGACAACCCTCTGTTCGCCATCAGCTTCTGCAAGATGTCGCTTTTGATCAATATTGGCCGAGTGAATACGACGTTAGCCTGTAAGCCGTCCGCTGGTCGTTGCGCCGAGCTTCGCTAACCGCCGCCCCACTTGCTCGGCGCCTATGCACAGTCTACCCGAGCATGAAGACGGCGCTGAGGACCTACCACCCTGTGCCCGCACTACAAACTGACGAGATCTCGCGCAAGGACATGCAGGATGCGCCGCGCATCAAGGGCATCCTCAAGGCTTGCTTCCTGGATTGGGAGGTTACACAGCAGCCCACAAGCCTACAGGACATCGCTAGGAAGCTCGTGAGCTGTTCGCCATAGTTTGAGAAGCTGTTATGAAGCCTCACCCACTTCTGATTACTCGCAGGCGTCCCCCGAGCTCACTCGCGGTCCACCTTCGACCGTCGTTACGGCTATCTTCCACCTCTTCAACGAGGCTATCGTAAGTCGGCGCTCTCTTCTGAGACAGCTAGAACTGTATTGACTCTCATGCCACAGTGGGCGAGCGACAAGTACTTCCCCAAGGGCCTCGACTTGCTGGACATCTTCTACCCCTCCGAGTGAGCTCGGCTTTCGCTTCTTTCCCTTCTCGCAAGCTCCGCTGACTCCTCTCAACCGCCTCCAGCATGCCTTCCGCTCCTCGCGCCCACGCTTTCCTCTCCCTTATGCACCACATCCTCGAAGACAAGACCTTCATCAACGACTTCGGCGCCGAATCGCCCGCCTACGTCGACATCACCCCTCCCATCAACATCGTTCGCACGCCAGCACCACAGAAGGAGAACATTGATTCTCCAGAGGAGCTGCAGTATGTCAAGGAGATGAAGGAGGTCAGGCAGGGAGTGGTCAAAACGGTGCCGGCGTATCAGAAGAGGGATGAGGAGTTGAGCTTGAAGAATGCGGCAAAGAAGGCTGAGGTGCAGGGAGATGAAGGTGGTGAGTGTTCGCCGTTGCACTCGAGACTCGGCCTCGCTGCTGACCTGCTCTTCTTTGAGCAGTTGTCGCGCCGGCGAGCAAGAGGCAGAAGCTCGGCAAGGGCAAGGGTCGCTCGTTTGCTACCGTCTCTCGCGAGAATGCCCACGCTTTACAACACCCGGGTAAGCGTTTCTGCTGCTAGTTGCTCGAGCGAACGCTCGCTAACCTTACCTCGCTTCGCCCCGTGGCAGAGATCCTTCCGCCAGGCTGGGAGACCGAGGACTGGTCGACTGACTTCCCTACCAAGTCGAGCTTGCCTTGTGAGTCGTTCGGCCCCTTTTCCTCCCCCCCGAGCTTCCAGCTGACCCTCTCACCCTCTCGCAGTGACCTGGAGCAAGATCAAGCGCGACCTCGAGGAGAACCGAGATCCCGACTACGACTCTGACGAAGAGGAAGCTTGGTCCTACGATCTCCTCCGTGCGTATCTACTTCCCCTCTGAGTCCTCTCCCCTTCGTACTGATCCCGCTCTCCTCCCCTCATCTCCCCTCGGCGTTCCACAGTTCGCCGAAAGCTACTCACCATCGTCGACCCTCATACTGGCCTGCGAGGACCCGTCACCAACATCAAGGAGCACGAAGAGTGGCTGAGGAGGAAGGAGACGGGCTACATCCCTCCAGAAGAGGAGGAAGAGGAGGTCGCTTACGCCAAGGAGGAGTTGGAAGGCGGCGAGGATGAGGGGGATGATTGAGGAGGCCGATGCGTTGAGAGCTTGTTGTACCGATTCCTCGTTTTCCTTGCTGTTCGATCCCAGAAGTGCTTTTGATACCACTACAGAACGTGCGGTCACCGATCTGCAGAGGTGAATCGCGATCACTGCGAAAGTCGATAGCGATGAGCGAACTTGCTCGTTTCCTTCCTGCTTCCTCGTCTCTTCGCTTCGACTCGCCGCTTCGTCTACAGAATGGTCCCCGCTCCCAAACCCTCGTGCTGGGCTACCCTGCTCACCAAATGCGACTACCTACAAGGCGCGCTGGTGCTGGACCAGTCGCTTCGGAAGCACAACTCGGCCTACCCGCTCGTCGTCTACGCTACACCATCGCTGCCGCTCGAGGCAAGGGAGATTTTGCAAGCTCGTGGCATCGCTGTACGAGATGTGGATTACCTGGAACCGGTCGACAAGCTCAAGGCGAAACTGGACGATCATGACCACCGCTTCGCCGACACCTGGACCAAGCTGAGGGCGTTCGAGTTGGTCGAGTACGAGGTGAGGAGCTTATCTGTGCTCTGCGGCGCTTTCTCGTGCAGTACAGGCAGCGAGAGCTGACACTGCGTTGTCTCTCCTTTCTCTCTCGGTCCGGCTTACAGCGCGTCGTGATGGTGGACAGCGACATGCTCGTAACGGACAACATGGACGAGCTCATGACGATGCCCCTCGAGGAAGGATGGATCGCTGCTAGCCATGCTTGCACTTGCAACCCTTTCAAGCTGAAGCACTACCCGTCGAATTGGTTCGTTCTCGCTCCCAGATCCTCTCCTCGCTCTTTCGCTAATCTTTACCACTCTACAGGATCCCCGAGAACTGTGGCCACACCCTCTCCAACCTCACCCAGCCGATCCTCCCCTCCCAATTCTCCAAGCCGACCCACCATCTCCTCAACTCCGGTCTCGTCGTCCTGGAACCCTCCGCCGCCTCCTTCGCCAAGATCTACGATACCCTGCAGTACGACGAGCGGGTCCTCACCTTCCAATTCCCCGATCAGGACCTCCTCGCCGCCGTGTTCAAGGATCGCTTCCTCCCGCTTTCGTACCGCTACAACGCGCTCAAGACTCTGCGGGTCTGCCACCCCGACATGTGGCGAGACGAGGATGTCAAGAACATTCATTACATCCTAAAGAAGCCATGGGCGCAGCGCTTGCCCATCGACGACCCTAATGCCTTCTTGCATCAGCTGTGAGTTGAAGCTCGGCGCAGATAATCCGGGAATATGACCACTAACCTCTCTCTTTCGCTCCTGCAGGTGGTGGGACGCTTACGAAGAGTTGCAGGAGAATTACGGAGATGCGCCTCACTGGGATATTGTAGCTAAATATGTCGTAGCGTAGACGAGGGGAGCTGTTTCGCAGGCCGAGGTCTTGTTGTGTCATCAATAGATTGTAGACCAGTCTCTAGTCGACTACACGCGAACAGTAGCGAGCTGTCGGGCGGTCCTCAAGGGTCCTCGCTCAGCTCTCCCTTGCCTTCTCGATAATGCTCGCTCGCTCGCTCGGCGCCGACTGAAAGGGTTCAACAACGGACAGCGATACATTGCTACCTCTTCAAGCGACAACCTCAATCACCTCACTAACGACCTCCTCGACCCACTCCTCAACCACCTCATCAGCATTCTCTGCCTCCTCACTCCTAAGCAACGCGGCCTTCTTCTCCCTCCCAAGCTCCACCCTCCTCCTCTCAATCTCCTCCTTGGCGACCCTCCTCCAGGCGTTCCACTCCTCAATCAACCGCTTCCTGAGAGCAATCAACTCGCTCGAAACGTTGGACGCCTCGAGCTGATCCGACTCCTCAAACTGGCGCGAGTACTCGCGCAGGTTCTTGCGAATCTTCTTTTGGTCCTCGCGGGTGAGGAGGGTCGGGGGACGGGGACGCCAGAGGAATTGCTTGAACTTGTCGAGCGTGTGCTTTTGTAGCTCCACGCCCTTGAAGTCCCAGATGGCGTAGCCCGACTCCATCTGCGATTCGAGCAATCAGCGAACCCGTTTCGGCGAGCTCGAGAAGAGAGAAAACTGGAAACGCACCGACGACATCCAAGTGGAAGCCGAAGTTCCCACATACCGACCACTAGGATCCCACTCGATATCGGTAAGGCCGTAGTGCTCGACAGTGGTGATGAGGCGAATGCCCGCTCCGGGGTCGTTGTCGGTGGCCTTCTCCTCGCGGTCGAGGTCGAGGTCCCAGAAGTCGATATCAAACTTGGAGTTGGAGCCGAGCGTGGCGATGAGGACGTGACGGCCCTTGGGTGACCAGTAGACAGAGTTGGAGTTCTTGTTGTCGAAGGTCTCTGCGAGTCGGGAAGGGGGGGGGGGGGGGGGGTTTGTCAGTCGGCGCTCGGCGAGACGAGAGAAGGAAGAGATGAAGGCCCACTTTGTACGAGGAAGTCACCCTTGCGAGCGTCGTAGCCGTAGAAGGAGACGGAGGTCTTGAGGAGGACACCAGGCGCGACGACGCCGAGGTTGGGGTCGGCGGTGGTGATGAGGACGAAG
The DNA here is from genome assembly GCA_001600635.1 of Leucosporidium creatinivorum. Lineage (NCBI taxonomy): Eukaryota > Fungi > Basidiomycota > Microbotryomycetes > Leucosporidiales > Leucosporidiaceae > Leucosporidium > Leucosporidium creatinivorum. Next base: position 790,450 of record BCKL01000006.1, on the reverse strand, counting down.
CGCTGGCCCTTGGGCTCCCATGCGAAGGCGGTGACGGCATCTGCAGGAGGGGAGTAAGTAAATCAGTAAGGCGACTACACGAGAAGAGAGCCAGACGAAACGCACCCTTGATCTCGATGACCTGGACGGGGCAGTCCTTCTCGCGGAGGCGGAAGAGCTCGAGGTTGCAGTAGCGCGTCTTTCCAGTCTTGGTGTGACGGTCGACCTTGACGCAGAGGTAGTCGCCGTTGGATTGCCAGTGGATCTTGCACTGTAGTTGGTGGAGAAGAGAGGGTCAGCTCGAGCTCTCGTCGACTTGAGCGAAGCCGAAACTCACGTCGTGGACGTTAAAGAGGTTCTTGGACCGGATGGTCGTCCGGCTGGGCAGGTGCATGAGGGTGACACGAGCGGGCTGGTTCTGCACCTCGGGCGTCCAGAAGGCGATGATGTTCTCGCGGACGGGAACCGCCGCCTTCTTGGCGTCGACGGGCTTCACCCTGCCGGCCTTCTCATCCTCGACCGCCTCGCGCTCCTTCTCGCTCAGGGGGCTCCACTCAAAGTCGATAACACCATCAATCTTGAGGCTCTTCTTGCCGAGGAGACCCATTGAGGGCACCTCGTAGACCGAGATCTGCTGCCCCGGGGTAACGCGACCGAGGTACTTCTCATCGGGCGACCACTTGAACATGGGCCACACGATGCGCTTGGCGGCCTCCGAGTCGGGTGCGCCGACCATGGGGAACGTGCGGAGGAGGGCGCCCGTCATGACATCCCACACGGCGACTTGGTTGCCTTCGTCCTCTTCGGTGAAGGGGGAGGGGCCGCGCGAGTCGGTCGAGGCCTTGATGGGGAGGGGGGACCAGGTGACGAGGTACCGCTCGAAGGGGGAGAAGTCGATGAGCTTGACCTCGGGGTGGGCGAAGCGGTTGAGGCGCTCGAAGGAGGAGCCTCCCCAGAGGGCGACTCCGGGGCCGTGGATGGTCGCGAAGAGGGTTCCGTAGGGCGACCATTGGGTGTAGGACTCTGTCCATCTCTGTTGTGAGGTACTCGGGGTGAGCTCAGAGCGCTACGAGAAGCCTACACCGAAAGACAAAAGAGACGCACTGAACGCTCGTGGGCAATCTCCTGCGCTCCACCCTTGTTGTTCCATGCGATCTGGACGTCGTCGCCGCGGTACAGGACAAACTGATCACGTCCAGCGGGGTCGGCGAGCCAGGCGCGGAAGTGCTCCTGTGTAGCGCCGATTTGGAGAGCAATGGGGAAAAAGACAATGAGCGCTCTGAGCGCCGAAATTGGTGCTCGTTCAAGCTGCAAGGCGAGGAACTCACCCTAGGGGCCCACTCCTCGGTAGCAGGCTCGACATAAGTCTCCTCCAGGTGCTCATAGTTGCCCACATCGGCAAAGGGAACGACGCGGAACGTATGCCTCTTGTCAAACTTGAAGTCGTGCAGGGCGCGCTGGAACTGCTGCGCCTCGGTCGGGTTGGCGAGGGTGACAAACATGAAGCCCTTGGACTGGCCGTCCGACTCGGTGGGCATCTCGAACGCCGAGCGCGAGACGCTCACGCCAGCTTCTTTGGACGCGGACTTGATGATGGCGCCAATGAGCTTGTCGGCGCGGTCGGGTCCAACGACTGAGGTACAGAGGTAACATGTTAGCTATCAGACCGCTGCTGTAGCCTTGCTCGGCGCTGAGAGAGCTTACCGGGAGCGCCATCGAGGATGACAACCGAGTCGAGGGGGGAGACGTATTGCGAGGCGTAGCTGTGGATGGGCAAAGGCTCAGAATCAGCTAGGAGCTCGCTGAATAGCTTGTATTGTAGCTGAGTACACCCTACACGCTTTGAACGACGCGTAGAGGAGCTCTGTAGCCCGTTTCCCTCGTTGAAAGGGAGCTGGAGGGAAAAAGACTGCTGGGAAGGTGGGAGGAAGCGTGTAGGCTTACCGTTGCTCGAGGTCCGAGTAGTCAATGTCTTCGTTTTCGTACGAAGCCATCTTGTTAAAGAGTGAGAGGCGAGAAGCGAGCAAGAGTAGTTGGGAGGAGAGAACGAGGTTGGCCCAGCCGCGTCCAGTGGCCAGAGGGTCGACGAGCGTTCAAGTCGATCACCGCGCAGGCTGGACTTTGCCATCTCACTTGACGTATATCGGCTCGTCAAGCTACAAGGCTACAGGGACCCGCTGCTGCTCCCCTCCCATCGCTCTCCCCCTCTCATCAGCACCGGACGACGACGACGAGCAGCTCGCCCAGCTCACAAGAGCATGCCCTCTCCCTCCACCCTCGTCTCCCCGCTCAAGCAAGTCAACGCAGATCCAGCATTAGTACCTCGCAAACCAAAGCTACAAACCAATTGGGACAAGCTCACTCAAGAACCGACAGCCTTCGCCGGTCAACCAACTAACCAAATCGCGACCTTCTTCGCCGAGCTCTTCTGCCTCACGCCCACCGTCAAATGCATAGAACAGAGTTTGGATAGGCTGGACATTGCAGACCTGCTCGGACCGTACAAGGTGAGCTACACTGGACGAGAGCCACGTCCGAGTTGACAGACCGCTCGGGAAGCTCACCTCTGCTCGCCTCAAACTGCAGGCCAACATCACCCTCGTCTTCACTCACGCGGTCAAGACCTTCCGAGAAGCCGACCGAGACGATTCTCGCCGCATGCACGTCGTCGACGTGAGTTCCTCCGCCGTGTTGTGGTCGAGCGCCGGGCGAGGCGCTCGTTCGCAAGGGTTCAGACTCCAGATTGCTCACTCTCCTTGCTACCCTGCAGACTTTGATTCCATTCCTTCGCAATGTGCTCAGCAGGCGCTTCTCCAACTACTCGTTCGAGGTCATGACCCTCCTCGCAGGCAGCCTCGAGCGCAGCGATGCTGTCTTCACCGTGGGTCGCAGCTCTTCTGCTATCTTGCGCAGGACAAACAAGCTCATCTCATTCACCGATCCACAGGACCTCGTCTCGGCTATCGACCTGACTCTGCAGGACGTCTACGCGCCGAGTACGCTTATCTTCCCGCCTCGGCGCTAGCCTCTCGCTAACCTGCCCACCTCCCACAGCCGCTCTCCGCCACCGAACCCTCCAACTAGCGCTTATAATCGTCAGCAGCATCAACCAAGGGTCCATCACGGCCTACTTCCTGCGGCGCGACCTCTTCTCCACCCTCGTCAAGTTCATGACCGACGATGCGACCGCGCCGTTCGCGTTTGAGAGTACGCTGCTGCTGGGTCTGTTGGCCAACTTTAGGAAGTACGAAGCGCGGAATCCTTATGGCGTGCGGATCGAGGACTTCGTAGAAGAGGGCGTGATGAGCGTGAGTCTAGTCGCCCTGCGCTGTCGCCCTCTGTTCCGACCGAGCTAAGCCCTGGCCCACACCACAGCGCATCATCGACGTCGTCACCACCGTCTCGCACCGCGCGCGCGACTCCTACATCTCAATAACAGACGACGCCCCACCCTCCTTCGTGGCCAGTCTCACCTCCCTCGTCTTCTCCTTCCGCTTCTCCGAGCTCCTCAGCGGCTTCTCGATGAGCCTCCCTCCTCCTCCTCCATCACCTTCACTCTCAACACGCTCGCAGCTCGTCGAGACACCACCACCAGCCATCTCGTCCTCCGCGCCAACGACACCGAGTCTTAAAGGCAAGGAGAAGGAGCACCCGAACGGCAATGGCTCGGCCGCTCCAACACCCATCACCAGCCCCATCCTCCCCTCCAGTCCACTCCAAGGGGACGGCGCCGCCTCCCTCGCAGCAGAAGCAGCCGCCTTCCCCCTCGCTACCTCGACCGTCAACAGCGCCGAGCCGGGTGCATCATCGAAGGCGGTTCCGGCGCCGACGGCAAGCAGGAAGGAGGACAAGTCGATGTCGGAGAATGCGTTCAGCAAGATGCCGCCAGAGATTGTGGCCATCTTGCTGCCGTTTTATGATTTGCTCAACTTGAACAAGGCGTTCTGCGCGCTCGTGTTCAATGAGCCGAGCGAGGGAGGTGAGTGTTCACAGGGTTCAGAGCGGTCTTGCTCTTAATAAAAGCTGATCTCTCTCCTCTCTTCTTTTCTCCCCGTTTCCCCTTCCCTTCGCCTCATCCCCTCCCTCCCTCCTCATTGCCTCCTCCGAAACCCCCGCTCGGTCGACGCCCACCGCCTCCGCAGCCCCACCGCCCCTCCCACCCGCCATCATCTCTCTAACCTCCTACATCCTCTGCCACGCCTCTTCCTCCTCACGCGCCCGAGCCTACGCCCGCCTCTGCGTTTTGATCCTCTTCATGCTCGTCGAGGAGGGCGGAGAGGGAGGCTTGATGAGGGAAGGGGAGGTGAGGTTGTGTAGGCAGGTGAGTGATGCTATGAGGGGGGGTGCAGAGTGGAGAAGGGAGAAGGGAGAGAGGGAAAGGGGTGGCTTGCTGACGAGCTTTCGGATACTACAGAGGATCCCCATGCTCCCTCATGATTCGAGCCCGAGACCGCTCTTCGCTGCCATGCTCGATACGGCGACCATCTTCCTGAGGCATAACCTGAGGAAACGGCTAGATGTGGACACGTACATGTGAGTCTTTCTTTCTTCTGCACCAGTCGTCGACTCGCTTGCTCACTCGCTCCGTCCTCCGATTGCAGCGTCTGCCTGCGGCTCGTTCAGCGCATCATGCAGCAGCTCAAGTCTGAGAAGGCTCGGTTAGGTGAGTTCGAGCCGCTGGAGCAAGAGCGAACGACCTCGGCTGACCCTTCGCCGAGCAGAGTACGAATGGACGCCCGTCTGGCGGTCGATCCTCTCGCTCGCGGGCTTTGTCGTCTCCAGGATCAAGGATCTGCGACTGTTGTCCAACAACGTCGATACCCTCATCTCTCAGGTGCGCTCTCACTCCCGTCGACCGATCGAGCCGCTCGGCTCACCTTCCCTCTCCCTCTCCCACTCGCAGATCTTCATCGTCCTCTCCTACCCGGCCTACTGGGGCGAGCACTTTTTCCCCTCCTCCCACGCCTCAGCACTACTGCACTACGAGCTCCTCCACGCCGACGCGACCCTCCTCGCCCTCTCCGACTTGCTCGGCATCTCCACCGTCGTTTCTACTCCTCATCTCTCGCCCAACCCTGGGGCTTCGGCTACGCTCGGCCCTACTCCCTCAGCAGCAGCACGACTACCGCCGAACCTGTTCGCCCTCTCCCCCGCTAGGACCTCCTTCGCAGCAGCAGGAGGAGGACACCACGGCCGAGCCGCCCGCTTCGTCGCCACCGAATGCATGACCAACCTTCGCTCCCTCATCACGCACCTCAAGCTCTGTATCTCCTCCTCATCTCCCCAACAGCCCGACATGGACCAAGTCGACCCGGACGAGATCCTCCGAATCATTGAGCTCAATTTGGGGGGGGTCGAGCTCATCGAGTCGGCTGCTATGGGCGATTTGAGGAGGGGGGAGGTTGGGGATGTTGGATTGGAAGGATACTTTAAGGGGCTGACGGGGACGGTGTGTGGTGATGCGCTGGCGCTGATACCGTTGAAGAACGATTCGTAATGCTAGGGCGGGTTCGGAGATGACTGTCACCGAGGGGGATGGTCGCCGAGCTGAGAGCTCCTGCTGTAGCTGCTCGGAGAGCGAGATACTGCTTGGCTCACTCTGCTTGAGTCTCCAGGCTCGCTATTCGTATGTAGCTCGAGCGTTGCAAGCGAGTTGAGCTCGGCGGTGCGATGCCTTCAAATCTCGAGCTCGTCGTCCCTCTCTTCCTCCCACCACATCATCTCGCTCGTCTCTCGCCTTCCAGCCACAAGCAGTCCAACAATCTCTGCTCAACCTCATGACCTCACCACGCTGGACCCTCGGCGTACAGGATCGTGCTCGCCTGCAAAAGCCTCGACCGGCGAAGGAGGACTCGGAGTTGGTACTGGGGTCGAAAATGACGGGCAAGGAGCTGTCGGAGGTGGTCAAGGGGAAGGGAGATGGGAGAATCAGGCTTAGGGAGGTTCCATCTCTGCCGACTGCGCTACTCGAGCAGCTCCTCACGCGGCAGTCCCTCGAAGACGGCAAGGGTGAACTGTCTCGTTCGAGCTCCCAGGCCGAGCTGTAGCTGATCCGACACCTCCCTCGCTCTCTTGAATTCCCAGACCTCGACTCTCCGCTCAATAACGAGCGCCTCAAAGCCCTGCTCAAGGAGAAGCGGGCCGCTCTCCTCGAAGCCGAGCGCCGACTCGAGCTACTTTCGAGAGACGGTCCTCGCCCATTCGACCCCAACGCTCCTCGTGGTGGGGCTCAGCGAGGCGGGGGATATCTTTCGACGCTGGAGCTGCTGTTAAGGGAGGAGAGGGAGAAGGACAGGAAGCTCGGTGGTGGAGGCAAGAGAAGCTCGGTAGAGAAAGCCGAGAAGCTGGACTCGAGGGTGTTGCTAAAGGAGCTGCTCAAGGTGAGTAGTGGGGTGCTCGCTTCCTCTTGCGCCCAACCTCAGCTCACCCTCTCCCTCCCTCGTTCAGTACCGCGAGTCCTACGCCGAGCTTGAGCTGCGCTATGATTCGGCTGTGCGCGAGATTGAGCACCTGCAAGAGATGCTCAAGATCTCCAGAGCGATCCAGGTGAGTGACTGAGCTACCCTTCTTACTCTCCTCCTCGCAGTATCAGCTCACACACCTCTTTACCCCTCGCAGCTTCGCCCTCGCCCTCACCCTCGCCGAGGCGCACCGGTTGGAGTCGCCTACGGCCACCTCTCCGAGTACGAGAGGCAACAGAAGCAGCTCCAAGCTCAGTATGCCGCCGAGAGAGAACATCTTGCTAGACAGGTGAGCCGTCCTTCGCGCAGAGTCGGCTCGGTCGAAACTTGCCGAGCTTGTCCCTCTTGCCCTCTCGCTGACTCGCTCTTTTCTTCTTCGCAAAGCATAACATCGCGGGATACACCTACCCCTACAACGCCTACCCACCAGCCCGCAACTTCCCCGGCGGCTGGCCTGACGCGCAATTCGGCGCCAGCCTCTTCCCTCAGCGCCGAGTTCACTTTTGATCACTGTGCTGCGCAGATTGATGTGTATAGATTGCGATGAGCCAATGGATGCTGTAGTCTTCGAGTGACCCCGAGCCGTTCAACATCGCTGCGCTGCTCGTTTGGCTCAGCGAGCACGAAGCCGAAGCTCGGCGATGGCTTGCGAGGTCGCTTTCGCTTTTCGACTCGAGCAAGGGGACCAGCATAGACCGCAATGACATATCCAGCTACTTTACACAACAAACAAGGCCGATCCTCAAGCTTCCAGCGAGATATTTGACGACTTGGACCCCTCAGCGCGCGCTCGCTCGTCGGCACAGCGGCGGACGTTCTGTCTACCGCCACAGAACCAGTACACTCCGAGGATGAGGTGGACGAGAGCGAAGACTGAAGAGAAGCGAGTTAGCTGGCATTCGCGCTGAGCAGAAGGCCAGCACTCACTTGCTGAGGCGTAGTCTGCAAAGGGCAAAGATGAGCGCCGAGCAGCGATGGCGCAGCGAGCACGAGACTTACTCATATTGAGGGCGGTTACCGGCAGATAGTTGGGGAAGAATAGGAAGACCGAAATGACAATGTTGTAGCTCAGGGCAACGGCGTTGATGGGCGCGCCGAGTCGACCGAGCGAGAAGGGCGCTTGGGGCAAGCCGAGGCGACGGGCGCGGAAGAGCATGAAGCCGTTGGGGATGGCGTAGCTGTATAAGAGATGAAAGAGTGTGAGCTCTGTGAACGGGCAACTGCGCTTGGAGGGAGGATTCAGAGCGACAGGGTCGAACCTACGAGACGTTGAGGGCCGCTATCGTTAGGACAAGCAACGAGTTGAAGAGCGCCGTGTTGCCGATGTAGATTAGCACGAGGAGCGCCTGCACACCGGCCGAAGAACAGAGCGCGTTGACGGGGACCTGCTTGCGACGGTCAATCTTGACGAAGAAGGAGGAGCAGGGGAGACCGCCCTCCCTCGCAAAGCTCATCAAGATGCGACCCGACGATGCCATGATCATGATCACGGCGACAGGCTGCGACGCAGAAGGTCAGCGTCGGTGCTCGGCGACCATTCTCGGCTGAACTCACCGCACAAGTGAGCGTAGCAAGCCCTAGGATGACGGAGCCAGGGATGCTCTGAGTAATTTGGAAGAGCATGGCTAGATAAGGGAACCTGTGCAGGGGGGGGGGGGGGGAAAGCGCAGCGGAAAGCGACGAGGAGGGAGCGTGGAGCGTCAGCGAGAGCTGCACGTCGAGTGGTCGACGAACTTACCCCGTGGCGGTCGTTGCTAGGCCATCGAGATCTTGCAGTGTGAACAGGATCGTCACAATGAAAGCAATTCCCGTGACGCCGCTCATGAGGATGGCGCCGACCATGGCCCTCGGAGCGTCCCGAGCGGGCTCAAGCATTTCGTCGGCCATGTGGGCAACGCTATCATATCCGATCCTGCTGACGGGCGTCAGTAAGATCTCGGATGATCCTGGGGCAGAAGCTCACATCGAGAACGAGGCAGCAATTAAGCCGAGAAGGAAGACGATGCCTCGGTTGTCCCATCCAGTAGCATTGACGAACTCGGTGAAGGCGTAGGTAGCTGAGTTGCGATGTGAGCTCATAGTGAGGATAACGACGATGAGCTGCAAGAAGAAAGTAGGGTCAGCGAGTCTGCAGAAGGCGAGGCTGAGCGCCGAGCGCCTAGATGCTCAAGCTGCGGTGGACTTGAATGGAAGCGGTACACCATACAATCGTCGCTGAAAAAGAGCTTACCGAGAAGAGGGTGGTGACGCCGAGAATGGCGGTGGCGGTATTGAGAAGGGTGAAGAGCCGAACGCCGTAGAGGTTGAAGACGAGCGCCAGTCCGATCACGCACCAGCAGATCAACGTTGTGTGCCACCGCGAGCTCACGTAGTCGGGGTTGCATAAGATAGCAAACGCCGTGACCAGGGTCGAGAAGACGAAGCCGGAGGCGGCCGAGAAGAAGATGTGCCCGAGCGCGGTCAACCATCCGGTGTAGAAGCGCTGGAGAGGACGAAGCTTCAGCTCGGCGGAGGCGACACTATCGGAACGCATTGTAATCACCATGAACTTGGCGATGGAAGGAGGGCTGAGGCGCTCTGTCCACAGAATCTGACCCGAGGCGTCAGGCCAGATGGAGGCCATCTCGCCGAGAGAGGCGGAAGAGCATAAGGTGCAGACCTAGAGACAGTTTCGACGATCATAAAAAGTGTGAGTTTACGAGCTGCTACCGGTCGGACAAGGCTCAGATGGCTGGTGGAGAACGTGGCGAACGAGCCTCTGCGCCGAGGAACTCACCCAGACGACGAGGAAGCCAAAGAACATGCCAGCAGGTCCTCCAGAGTATAGACAGGTGACCATAGTCCCTGCCCAGGCTGCCCAGGTCGACATTGTGACCTGAGTGAGGGAGGAAATCGAGCACGACCGAGCGCCGGGGATGGAGGAGAGAAGAGGCGAGCGAGAGGGTCAGACATTGCTAGAAGCTTAAGGTGTTCGATGCTGACTTACGTAGCATAGTGCAGCCATTGAGATGAGGCTGAACTGCACCTTGAGCTGGCCATTCTGGTCGGCGAGACGGCCCAATTCGAGCTCGTCGTGAGCCGTCACGACACGGCTCGCCGATGGGAGGTCCTTGGAGCCGTACTTTGGAGTAGTATGTGTGGCCATCTTGCTTGCCGAGTGGGCTGATAGAGGTGGAAGAGAGAGAGAAGCGGGGCGATTCGAAGCTCTAGCGATTCGATCACGCCCTTCCCCACGCTGCGAGCAGCTGATTGCCAGGCCTGCCTCTGCCTCGAGCTTCGAGGCAGGAGATAAGTGAAGGACTCGCCTGAGCGGCAGCGGCTACTCGGATCTAGTCACAGATGCTCCGTTGAGGCCTTTTCTCCACTGCCGAAGCCCCTTCGCAAGCTGCCAACGCCGAGCCGCCAAGTGCTCGGGGCGTCTCCGAATCTTGAGGTCGGTCACTTCTCAACATGAGTGTACTACCCACCTACAGAAAGTTCCTCTTCTTCGCTCGAAGGTGGTCAGAAACGGAATGTGGTGCAGGGACCTCCGCCTTTTTGACCTCTGTAGGATGTCCTTCGCTCGCGTCTCTCGGGCTTCGACGATGATCTTTGCCCTTTTGGAGGCTCCAGAGGTGAAACAGAGGCGGCGGCGCGGCTTCCCTGCAGCGTGCAGCCGCGACGAAGTCAAGCTCGCCTTTGCCCGGCTGCTTTTAACTCTTCCCCTATCACTTCGATATATCATGTCGACTCGCTTCGCACGCACCAAAGACGGCTTCTCGTACAAGAAGGCTACAGGGGAGCTCAAGCGCGGGCTCGTGACTGAGGGAGCCATCTGCCCTTCAACCTCCTTCGCTTCCTCGCCTCAGTCTACCTACGACCTGATCGTAGTGGGAGCAGGATACGCTGGTCTGTAGGTCCTTAGCGTCGCTACTTGATTCCGAGCGAGCTGACTCTTCCCCTTCCCAGCGTCGCTGCTCGCGATGCTGCCGTTGCAGGACTGCGAGTACTGTTGGTCGAGGTGAGTCGAGGTCTCAGGCTTGTAAAGCCGTAGCTGACTCGTTCTGCAGGCGAGGGACCGAATTGGAGGTCGATCCTGGACGTCAAAGGACGAAGACGGCAACCTCTTCGAGATGGGCGGGACTTGGATTCACAACCAGCAAGGCTTCGTCTGGCGCGAGCTCGCTCGTTACGGCATGGATCGCAACCTCAAGCTCTCACCAAACGAGGACTACGCCTCGCACTCCTACTCGATGGCTCGTCGTAATGGTGGGTCAGATTACTCGGCGAAGGCTTCGGGGATGGGCTCGGCTCGCGAGCTGAGGCTTGGCTGTAGCTCTGAGGCTCGTCTCAGGTGGGCCGCCTTTTGATTACGTGCTGAACGCTCCTCTCTTCACCACAGGCATCGAGTACAAGCAAGACTACGCTACCAACGAGGCGATGATGGACCGAGCCATGCGCATCTTCACCAATCTTCCTGGAGCCTCCGTCCAAGATGCTGTCCCCTTCCCTCCTCACCTCCTCGACTCTTTCCTTTCCAACCCCAAGCACACCGCTCTCTACGATTCGACCAGCTGCGCCGACCGAGTAGCTCAAGTTGAGAAGGAGGGCCTCTTGACCCCGGAGGAGCTCGCATATTTGGTCGCCTACATCGAGCTGTGCTTTGGTGCTCGGCTGGATAAGTGCTCGATGTTGATCTGGGCCAAGTGGTACACGCACGGCAACTGCTCGTGAGCTCGCCAACTTGCTCAGCGCGGCTCGGTCATCGCTGACTACCGTCGCCGTCGCAGCTACAAGCTTCTGAACGACCTCCTCATCGTCTACAAGGTCGCTACAGGGCAGAGCAGCCTCTCTCGCAAGATATTTGACGAAGCTGTCAGCACCGGCAAGCTCTCCTACAGCTTCGAAAGCCCCGTCTCCAAGATTATCGACCGCCCGTCCTCAACGAGGGTCGTCACGACTCGAGGAGCTTTCACCGCTCGGCGCATCATCTGCACTCTTCCCATTAACGTTGCCAGCAAAGTTGAGGTGAGCCCTGTCCCTTGATATGCCGACTTGCCACTCGAGGGCTGAGCTGACCATTGCCTTCTCGATTCACCTCTCCTCTCTCTGCGACGACCCTTGCAGTTTGACCCTCCCGTCTCGGCTCTTCGTCAAGAAGCTTGGAAAGTAGGACACGTCAACAGGTGTCTCAAGGTGGTGAGTTGTTTTTTTAAGCGAGGTCGAGACTGGCGGCGCCGAGGCTAACTATTCCTTTGTCACCTTCAGCACTCGGAGATTGCCGGTCCCGAGTTCAGGAGCTGGACAGGAAACTTGTGTGATGATGGTGAGTACTGAACAAAGCTTCACCAGCGACTGGAGGGCAAACTCAGAGCACGTCGCTAACGCCGAACCCTTCGCAGACACTCCCTCCGGCCGCCAGCTGGTACGCCTTGCTCTACACCTTGACCAGACGGGAAGCTGATTTATACTTCAACATACAGAGCATGGCGATTGGCGATCAGCTGCTCAAGTCTGGCAACGCCGCCGTTGTTGCTTTCGGAATCGACTTCGACGAGAACAAGGCGCCGTCGAAGACCCCGGGAGGGATCGCTTCACTTTTTGGAGAGTTTGATCCCGAGCTTGAGAAGCGCTACGTGGGATCGGTGAGCTCTGATCTCTCTTGAGCGCGCGCCGTGGGAACGACGCTGACCTTCGGCGCTCCCTTGAGAACAGACGTGGCACGAATGGGGGAGCGACGAGTACGCGAATGGAGCTTGGGCGATGCCTGGAGTTGGTTTCAGCACCAAGTACCTCAAGGAGCTGCAGACTCGACATGGCAACGTCCTCTGGGCAGGAGCAGGTGAGTCGACCGATCGCCGAATCGCCGCCGAGCTTCCCTCTCCCGACACGACGTCGCGAGCTCTCGGATCTACGCAAGCTTTACAGGTCAGCTGACCCCCTCACTCTCGCACAGATATCAGCGACGACTGGAACTCGTTCATTGATGGGGCGGTCAGTTCTGGGACGAGGGCAGCCTACGAGGCGGTGGAGGAGTGGAGGAGGCCGGGTATTTCTTCGGCGAAGCTGTAGATGAAGCTCGAACCACAATCTTGAAGCACCTAGATGGCAAAGTGACGGCTCCGAAACGACCGACTGGCGAGTTCGGCGAAGGCGCTCGGCCGACATCCGCTATTCGGGAGGAGAAGCTGCTGGATCGCTGGTGCGTCGGAGAGACCTTGCGTTAGAGCACTGAGATGAACGAACTGAAGCTCTTCTTTTCGCGTCTTTCAAGCGCCCGCTGGTGTAAGACGAGTTTGGCGCCGACCTTCAAGTTCCTTTTGCCTTCCGCCGAAATCGTACTTCTCTCTCGAAGTCGACTGCTAGCGAGCAAGCAGATGCCTCGGAGCGCACACCCGCCTTCTAGGGATGCTCATCGCTGTGCTGTGGTAAGTCGGCATGCATGCGTCGCGAGCTCACCTGACGATTCGCCTTGCAGTGCCAAAGGACCTACTCGCGCAAGGAGTTTGTGCTGAGGCACATCCGTACAAAGAAGGACGACCAGCACGAAGCGTTCCGGTGTCGTCTGAGCGATTCTGTAGCTCTGGCAGCAGCTGCTCTCCCTCGAAACACGGCGCCCCCCTCGCGCAAGGACTCGTCGTCAACGCAGGATTCCCCCGGCTCGGACAATGGATTAGCTGAAGAGCAGCTATCGACCTCCACCTCGCCAGCAGCGCCGACTTCCGCGCAGCCGTCAGCAGCGGCCGAAGACGCTCCATCTCCCGGCGACGCTCCTCAAGCTCTCTCGCTACCAACGGACCGCATACAAGCAGCGCAGGTTCCAGCAACGACTCTCGATGAGATTACACATCTACTCCCTCCTCTCGCCCCACCTCTCGCCGCCTTCGCCGAGCTCTCGCCGCTCCCATCTCGACCACTCCCCTCACCTCCGCCGGTCGCCGACTACCCTACGAACACGACCATCGCGCCTCCGCTCGAATGGGGAGGCGTAGACATACTGGAGGGGCTCCTCTGCGATCCTCTCCCAGACTTCAGCGCAAGCGCAACGCCAATCTCGGCGGAATGGGAGGCAGCAGCCGGCGCCGAATCGCCCTCCAACCTCGCTGTACTAGTCCTACCAGGGACACCGAGAGAATGGGAAGAGGCGGAGGATGAACAGGAGGAGACACCTCCGATGGATCTGGTATCGTTGGACCCAAGTTATTGGACCGAGCCGAGCTTCTACCCCGATCAGTGAGCTTTCTTCCTTCGCCCGTGGCGTACAATTGAGGGAGCTGGGGTATCCTACGGGCAGACTACACAGCTACAAGATAAAGCGCCTGCTCAATGGCCAATTCGCTTCATCTCGGGAAGCTCAAGACTGACCACTTCCCCTCGCTACAGCCTATTCAAGCCACAGACGGGTCACGGCTCGACCTTCTTCTACAGCGCACAGACGTTCTGCATCGCATGGCTCTGGCGTAAGTCCAGGGGTCTTCCAGGCTCATAAGAAATCGTCGCTGACTCGTTCTCCTTCCAGCTTGGGATGTGCCTCCGCTTCCCATCCTCTCAAAGCACGCCTCGAGAGCCGCCACCTTCATCTTACCTTCCGTACCGATAGTCGTACGTGAACCTCGCTTCTCGTAAGGTCACACAGCTGACCTTCGCCCCGCGTCCCTCACCGCTCACAGCATCGACCCACACTCCTCATCGAAGCAGTAGACCCGTCCCTCGCATTCGCGTTGGCCGTGACTGGCGCCGCTTTTTCTGCTCGAGGATCCTCCTTCAGTGACCGCATGACGAGAACCAAGAGGGAGTTCGGCGCAAGTCATCTCAGAGACGAAACGCTGGGACAGGAACAGGCTTTCGGAATTCTCCAATCCCTTGTGCTGTACAACGTTATCGGCGCCTTTCATTCCGAACAGGAGCGTGAGTGTTTCTAAGTCGTGAGCGCGGCCTTCGCACTGAACCCTCTCGGCGCTCGCAGAACGCGACTTCTCCAAGCTCTATCACCCTGGATTGATGCAGGTGAGCTAAGATCAGCGGCCTTGGGCTCTCTTCTCGACTGTACGCTAAACTTTAGCCCTCTACAGTTCTTTCGTTCGTTGAAGATCGTCGAGCAACTTCGCGGAATTCCTTCTCAGCCGACGACGGACGAGCTCGCTGGACTCGGAGAGGTCGAGCTCGACAAGCGGTGGCGTAACTGGGCTTTGACGGAGACCAAGCGTCGGTGAGCTCAGCACCCTCAGAGCTCCTCCTCGCATCTCGGCGAGAACTGACCTCGCCCGCCTTGCAGTGTCTGCTTCCTCTGTTACCTCCTCGACCTTCACATGGTCGCCACCTTTAACAGCGACACTCTAATCCCCACTTCCTACCTGTCTCTCGACCTCCCCGCTCCCGACCGACTTTGGAACGCCGAGTCCGCCGCTGAATGGCGCACGGCCATCCAACGCTCATCCTCCTCCTCTCTCCCCTTCTCCAGCACCCTCAACAACCTGCTCTCTACCTCCACCGAACCCATCTCCGGCCGCTCGGCCCTCGGTCGACTCCTCCACTCCCTCCCCGCTCAAAGCTCCTTCACCCTCGCCATCCTCACCAACTCGCTCCTCAATCTCAAGACACGGATCGAGTCGTCGCAAGGGCTACTGGAGGGGCTGTATGGAAGTACCACGACCGAAATGGATGCGATGCTGGGGATTCAGGAGCAGGTGGCGGTGGCGAGGAAGAGAGGGGAGGAAGGCGTGGCGGTGCTGGCGAGGGCGTTGGGCATGCTGAGTCTTGCGGGAGGAGATAGCTCGGGCCGGTGGTTTAGAGGTGTGCAGGTGTTGTTTAAGTAGTAGCTAGAAGCGCTGAAAGCCGTCGCAAATCAAAACTCGAGGGCTTCGGCGAAGCGCAACTTGAGATCGAAACGGAAAGCTCGCCAGCTCGCAACGACCTCTCGAGCTGCGTACGATATGATACAAGCAAGCATCGATCGCATTCTGCCAGAGAAAGCTAATCCAGATCCTCCAAGACGGGCATCTCATCCTCCTCATGCTGCGCCGCCGCCTCCCTCTGCTCCCTCTCGCGATTCCTGGACCGAGCCCTCGTCCTCTCCGCCTCGCGGTCGCCATCGACCGGCCAGCTACCTGGCAGCGAGCCTGATCCTCCAAAGCCTCCACTCATCGGCGCTCCGTGCCCGCTTGAGCTGCCCTCCGCTCGATCCTCCCTCGCCGCCGAGCCAGACGGTTCGGCGCCGTCCCCTCCTCCTCCAGCCTCTTGCGCCGGCATGACCCCATCCACCGGTTGCGGTACGAGTGGGAAGCGACAAGTGGGGCAAGTCCCCGAGTTCTCGAGCCACGGGACGATGCAGTCGGTGTGGAAGGCGTGGGAGAACTTGCAAGGGAGGGTGAGGAGGGGGTCGTCGAGCTTGTAGGCGTCTTGGCAGATGACGCAGTCGTGGTTGGAGGGAGAGTCTATAGATTGAAAGGAGGGTTAGCGAGAAGAGAGGGGAGGAGAGCAGGGAGACGGACCGAGGTATTCTTGGTCGACGAGGCGCCGGGGGAGGTTGTCGATGATCTCTTTGGTAGCGGGTTGAGGACCAGCACGACCAGCGGCCTGTCAAAATCGGATCGTCAGCCTTAGCTCGAACGTGAGCAGCGAACGAGAAGCCCACCTGCTCCATCAGGTCGTTCAAGATCTGCTGAAAGTTGCCCTCGCCGAAAGCGTAGTCTCCTCGATTGCCAACGAGCGGGCCTCCTCCGAAGGCGTTGAGGAGGCTGACGAGGTAGTTCAGTCCTCCTCCACCTGCTCCTCCCGCAGCAGCAGCAGCAGCCAGCGCGGCGAAAGGGTCGTTCGGCGGGTGGGCTTGACCTGGAGGAGCTGGAGGTCCATCGTCGTCGTCGTGACCGCCCTCTGCGAAAGGGTTGTTGCGAGCGTGGTCGGCGGGATGGGGAGCTGGTGCGCCGAAAGCTTCGCCGAGGAAGGTTCTGCAGGGAGGAGGGAGGTCAGCTTTCGTAGCGAAGGCCGAGCAGCGAGGACGTGACGACGTACGCGAGGTTGCGAATGGGGACCTGCCCCTCTCCTTGCCTCGGAGCACCGCCATGTTGACCATCTCCTCCTCCTGCTACCTCCTCATCCGGATCTCCTGGGTCGTCCTCGGCTTGCGGCAGCGCCCAGCGAGCAGCCCGACCGTTCGGCGCCCTTCCTCCTCCCTGCCCAGCTCCTACTCCAGCCATGATGTTGCCGAACATGTTGAGCAGCCCTGTGAAACCTCCTCCGTTTCCTGCATCGTCTCCTCCTGGCCCCCCTCCAGGCGCTTGGGTTCCCCCACCGTTCAACGCGGCTGCTCCTCCTGGCAGCACAAAACGGAAGACGGGTCCTCCTTGCGCGCCGTCGCCGAATTCAAGTACAGCTTCTCCTGCTCCTGGTCCTTCGCCGTCGTCTTGATCAAAGTTGCGCGGGTCGTCTGAGCTCTCGGGCTCGATCTGAGCGCGGAAGGGAGGTGGCGTGAGCTCAAGCTGTAACAGAGTAGGCTGGAGAGCTCACCTCTTCCAGGAAAGTTCCCTGACATCTGGCGCAAGTTGGATCTGGCGCTCGTACGGGTATCCCCTCCCATTGGCATTCGTGGCTGTGGGAGCGAGCGTCAGGAGAGGAGCGAGGATGTAGTAGAGTAGCTTTTGTAGCTCACCAGAACCATTGATGTTCCTGATTTGGTGTTGGTGGTGCTGCTGGTGGTGGATCCATCGAGTCGTGGGAGGAAGCAGCGAAAGGAGGACAGTCGAGCCCGACGTCGTTTCGCTCCTTCGCTTTCGACGGTTCGCTCGGCGCGGCCACTTAGACTCGGACTACAGCGCGGACAGCTGTACTGCGCTATCCCCAGCCGTCCTACAACGCTATAATTAGGGCACTTTAGCTCTAGCCTTCACAGCCCGCGGCCGTTCGCGCGCCGTACTCGAGCGGGACAAGAGCTCATCCTCCAGCCCTCGCGCGGTCCTCGCTCTTTCCTCGATACTCTAGGGTACATTTACAACATGCTCGCCAAGCTACGAGACTCATTTCCTCGGCGCAGGAGCAAGAGTGAGTCCATCAAGCGGTTTCGGCGCTCCAAGAGCGCTCATACTTCGAGCAGGCTTATTGACCTGCTCTGTGCCCCCTCATCTACTCAACAGCCAAACCACCAACACCCTACCCCTCCCTCCCTAGTTCCCAGCAATTCTATGACCCTTCCCAAACCCTCGCTTCCACCTCCGTCGAGAGGATGCACACTCCCGTCGCCGAGCCATCAACCCCGCCTCCCCAGCTCACGCAGGAGGAGCTGGACGCCCTATTCGCTCAACAGATGCATGATGATGAGGAGCGGGAAAGATCAATGAGGCTGGCCGAGGATGAGAGGATCGTTAAGGAGATGGTCGAGAGGGAGAGGGCATTACATGAGAGGGAGCAGACTGAGGCGGAGGAGCAGGCGAGGGTGCTAGAGGAGCAGCTGTTTGATGCGGATTTGAGGCAGGAGAATGGCGTGCTGGAGTGCGAGCTTTGCTATGGGGAGTTTTATCGAGGTGAGCTCGAAGACGAGGGGCTCGGCGTTGGCGATTCGCTGACCTCCGCTCCACTACCACAGGCGAGATCATGATCCAATGTCCCGAATGCCATATCCTATGTCGAGACTGTGCTGCGTTTACCCCTTCTCCTCCCTCGACGCCAGCTGACCCTTCCCCCCGCCCACAGGCGCCATCGCCGGAGCTCGCGCCGCCTTCGAGCACCTCGACGCCTCACTACCATGTCTCGCTGTCGGCGATTGTGGGACGTTCTACCCGCTAGAGGAAGCGCGCAAGTTTCTCGACGAGCGGCAGTGGGCCACCTTGGAGAAGCTGAGGCTTGAAGCCGATGTGGCGATTCTAACGGCCGAGGGGTTGAAAATGTGCCCGTGAGTCTGGAAGATGTAGAGTAGGGCTAAGAAACGCTAACTCCCCTTCCACGAGCGCAGGTTCTGCCCGTGAGCCCGCTGCATCTCGCCTTCGCCGACCGGTAACTCTGCTCGGCGCTGACACTCTCCCTCGCTTGTATTCTCTGACACAGATACGCCGTCATCCTCGACGATCCAGAAGCAAAGGATCTGGACTGTCTCAACCCTGTGAGCCTGAGCTCTCCTATTCCCCTACCTTTCGTCCCCCCTCCGATCTCAGCGTCGGCGTTCACCCCCCGCCCTCCTTCCCTGCCCTGCCTCGCCCCACCTCACTACTAACACCCCCTCCACCTTCTCTTTAGGACTGCGCCAAACGCACCTGCCTCCTCTGCAAGCGCATCTCTCACGGCACCGTCGCCTGCGCGCAAGCCAACCCAAACCCCTTCAACCGCCTCGCCGAGGCTATGAGCGAGGATATGATCCGGAGGTGTCAGAATCAGAGGTGTTTGAAACCTTTTGTCAAGACGGGGGGGTGTAATGCGGTGAGTCTTTAAGGTCCTCGCCGAGGGGAAGGACGAAGGAAGAGGGGAAGCAGCGCCGAAGCTGACGAGGATTGCTGAGCCGAGCAGATCACCTGCACCGACAAGAGCTGCAAGACGAAGAGCTGCTGTACGCTCCCACCGCCTCTTCTTTCCCTTGGCTTCCCACATCTCGCTACAGCCCCTACAAGCCTGACGTCGGCTGACTCTCTCCTCGTTTCAGACCTCTGCAAAGCCGTCATCGACGGCTACAGCCACTTTGATAATGGTCCATGTGAGCCTTTTCACCTTTCTTTACTCCTCGGTGTAGCTGAGCCCTCTCTCGTCGCCCTAGGCAAGGGCAAGCTCTACAAGGACGACTCGGTCGTCGCCAGCGTAAGTTCGGCTCGCTGCCCTTTGTTCGGTGTTGAAGAAAGAGAGCTGACAAGAACGAGGCTACAGGTCAAGCAAGTACGAGATCAAGGTATCGCGAGGTTGGAGACCGAGGAGGATCGCAAAGCTGCTCGGCGGTTGCAAGTGGGCTGAGTGGAGAGGAAGGAGGGGGAGCAGCCCGAGGTGTACTAGTACTGTCTATTATCTTACCTTAGTTACTGTCGTCTCAGCCGTTGCCTTACTTAGCCTTGTATTGCGGAGCTCATATTGTTCTCATCTCTTCGCCGAGTCGCTCGCTCGCCATCGCGCCGAGAAAAGAATGCTGGTCGATAATCGCTGTTGTTACAAGATGAGGGGGTATCGAGCTATATGCTTGCGTATCTGTCGTCGTGTAGCTTCAAGATGGTATAACAGTAGGGGAGGGAGAGCACACTTGCGACGAGTAAACGACGGCGAGACGAGATGACGAGGAAGATGAGGGGAAAAGGACGACTAGGCTGATGCTGAGGGGACTGGGGGGATGGTGGGAGAGTGTGGTGGTGATCTATAGGGGGCGAGAAGGTTAGCGGAGAGTCCGAAGAGCGGGAGAGGAAAGCGAAACTCACGCAGCCATCATCAAGCCGCCGAGCGAAGCGCCGACGTCGAGCGACTGCATCTTGCTCCGCTTATCCTGGAACGACTCTTCGTGCTCATCCCCATGCTCCTGCGCCCGCTCTTCCTCAGCCAATGGCTCGTCCCTCGACTGGACGACTTCCTCGCTTGTCTCGGCCGCCTTCTCCGGCTCTTCAGCAACCACCTCCTCCTCCCCGCCAAAGTCAATCTCATTCATCTGACTCAGCAGCTGATCAATATCCGAATTCAACTGCTGCTTAGCCGCCTGCCTTCCTCCACTCGCCCCCGCCAATCCCTTGCCGAAGCGCGACCCCGGTTCGAGGAAGTGGCGCTGTTGCCAGGCAGCGGGAGTAGCAGGTGCGGACGCAGCGTAGCCGATGGGACCTTGGACGGGAGTTTGAGGCTGGCCGTACTCGCTGCGAGGCGAGGAGACGGTGTACTCGGCGTCGAGGTCGGAGGAGGAGGAGCTCATGGGCTTGTAGGCGCGGGAAGCGAGGGGGGTGAAGGAGGAGGAAGCGTCGGCGCCGTAAGAGGTGGGGAAGGTGTCCTCGGTAGGAGTGACGTTGCCGATGGACTGAGGTGCGGACGAGTTGGCGGAGGAGGAGTCGTTGCGAGCGGGAAGGCTCGAGAGCGCCGAGCGGAACGAGTCGGTCGAGGCGGCGGGTCGTAGACCCTCGCTCGTGATGACGGGAGTCGGGAGAGGTCGAGCGAGGGGTTCGGGAGAGGTCTCGGTGGGAGGGAAGTCGCCCGAGTAGGAGGAGGTGCGAACCGTCGAGTAGTCGATTGAGGGAGCCTTGAACTCGCCGTCGAAGCCGGCAGGAGGGTCGATATCGGTTGAGTCGTCCGCTGAGGAGGGGACGAAGGCCTGCAGAGGCGGGCTTGACGTAAGGCGATCGTAAGGAGGGGAGATGGGATCGGCTGAATCGTCGTTGACCTGCTGGTCGAGCGACGAGGCTGGAGGCTCCGAGGTGACGGGCGAAGTGGCGGTATCCGGCGAGGCTGTAGGATGCCGGTCAGCTCGGCTCTGGAGCGGGGAAATAGACGACAACTCACAATCTGACCCGCTCTTCTTGCCAAACATGCCGCCTAGCTTCTGAAAAGGCTTGCCGGTGAAGAAGGCTCCACGAGGCGACTTGGACGACTCCGTGTCGGCAGCAGGATCGGGCGATGCAGCGGCCTTGCTGACGTCGATGTCCTTGTCCTTGTTCTTCTTCCACGACTGCTTGTTCCGCAGGCTCTTGAAGCCTCCGCCAGGCGATTTGGGCGACTTCGGCGAGCGGGGTGGAGGCTCGGGGAAGGTGATCTCGTCCTCCTTGGTCGGAACGGGAGGCATCGGTGGTGGTGGGCGTTGCGAGATGAATTGGCGAGGAGAGGAGGGCTGTGATGAAGAGAGGAAAGGCGCCGAAGGAGGAGCGGGCGAGGTAGCTTCTTGCCAGGCCGACTCGGACTGAGGAGGCATCGGCGAGGGAGGGAGAGCGACTTGATGCGGGAGCTGAGGAGTACCGCGCGAGAGGCTCGACGATCGTGGTGTCCGTGATGGGTCGCCAGGAGCTCCTGCCTCAGCCGCTGGGACTGGAAGCTGCTCGGGCGAAGCGAAGGCGCCTGCGAGGGGAGTGCTGTCGGCGAAGAAGGTGGAGACTGAGGGCGTCTCGGGCGTCTTCTCGTTGTCGGAGGTGGACTGTACTTGGCTGCTGGTGCTAACCGAGAGGCTGTCCTCGCGAGGAGGCCGAGCTGGGGGTTCAGTCGGAGCTAGCACGGCGGGCGAGGTAATTGACGATGACGAGGCTCCGTAGCGGAAGGTAGGGCGAGCGCCGAGGACGGGAGAGGTAGGAGTAGGGAAGGGAGGAGAGGCGGCGCGAGCGACTGCTGGTTCTGGCTCCTGCTCCTGCGAGCTGACTTCGCGCGCCTCGACTGAGGGCTCCTCGGCAGGCTCGGAAGGTTGAGCAACGGCAAGGAGGTTTTGTGGCGAAAGCTCGGGCGTCGGATCTTCCTGAGTAATGGCAGGCGACTTCCTCGACGTAGTTGGCGAGAGATCCGCCAACGCGCGCTCCAAGTCGTCCAAATTCTCCATCAGGCCGATGGTCGAGTCCCTCTGCGACTCGGGCTGGCCGTAGGTGTCGAGCGAGGCGAGCGAAGTGGAAGCCGACATCGACTTGTCGACTACCGCGGGAATGTTGGTCCATCCTTGGCGCTGCTTGCGCTGGGGAGCGTACTCGGGCGACGAGTGAACGGTTGAAGGAGGGCGAACATCGATGCTGACGAGGTTGGGAGCCCGTGTTGAAGCGCCCGAGCCGAATCGAGGTCGTTGAGCTGAACGACGACGAGCAGCGAGGTCGACTGGACCTCCGGCGGGCTCGAACGACGGGCTATCGAAGGAGGAGGGAGCACCGTCGAACGAGGCGCGACTGTTGTCGAAGGGAGGGCGGCTGTCGTCGAAGGACTCGGGGTTCTCGAAGACGCCAGTGGTGGAAGGGGCGGTTGGAGAGGAATCGAGGTGGATGGGCGAGGCGAGGTTGATCTTGTCGGTCCTATCCTCCGATTGCCCAGACTTGAGCATGGTCATGACGTCGGCAACGTCGTCTTGTGGTGGTGGGAGACCTGCCTCGTCGGTCGACTCCTCCGCTGGTGACCGCTCGACGACTCCTTCCGGCGCCGAGGACTTGAGATCCAGCACTCTGGCGCCCACGATGCCCAGCCCCGTAGTCTCAACCATATCCTTCTCGACGACGTGAGTAGGCTCCTCGGCGAGTGACCTCCAGGTCGCCTCGTCGTCGGGGAACACGTCGCCGAGAGGGTCGGCCTCGTGCATAGTGACGGTGCGCGAGCCGCCCTCCTCCGACTCGTCCTCTCGTTCCCGACGCTCCTGCTCTTGCTGACCTCGCTCAACCTGCTCGACTTGCTCATCGTAGTCCGACTCGTCCGATTCCGGCTGCGAATGCCTCGACTCGCGACCCGACTCGAAGGGGTTGCTGGTGTCGTCGTCCTCGAGCTGAGTGTACTGGGCGTCCGAGTCGACGAGGGGAGCGTAGCCTTCATCGTCGTTGGGGTGAAGGGAGTGCTGATGAGTCAAAGAGGCGAGGGAGGAGGCTCTTGAGCGTTGGCGGCTGGAGGGAGCGAGCGACTGGGCGGAGGGGGATCTTGCGTGAGAGTCGGCCTCCTCGTCGTCCTCGTGACCAGCCATAGCAGCGTTGGAGTAGCCCGAAGCGGCGACTGATGACCCGGGCGACATGGGATCCTCAGGCTTCTCGATCATGCTGCCGCTGGGACTGGCGCTCCTGCTCAACTCGAGTGGTCGAAGCCCTCGGCTCACGGGCGCGAGGCTTCCGCCGCTAAAGTTGCGCGATCCACCAGTGGTGCGAGGGGAGGTGGCTTCCGTGTCGTAGGCCGATCCTGCATCCCGCTCCACGGTGCTGTCGGTCGACGCTGCTCCGACGGATCCCTCTCCCGGAACGCCCTCCCTTGTCCGAGGGCTCGGGTCGGCGTTCGACGTACCACCACTACTCGTGGGCTCGCCTGCCGACTCCATCCATGCCTCATACCACTTGCTCTTCCCTCCCTTCCGGCGGTCGATGTCGAATTCGACCTTGCCGACGACGACCGCTGCGCCGTAGGGCTCGCCGCCGAGAGGTTGCGACGAGTAGTTGCTGAAGGAGGAGGTTGCACGACCTGAAGGAGCGTAGCTGCTCCGTCCGAAGCGGGAGGCGTTGGAGCGAACCGATTGGCGCGAGGCTTGACGATGGTTCGGTTGCGAGTAGGAGGAGTAGCGAGAGGAGGAGTTGACGGGTGCAGAGGCGAAGCGAGTGGAAGCGCTGGGTGATGGTAGTCCAGAAGGGTGGCCTCTGCCGATGGCGGCCCGCGAGCTTAAGTGGTTGCCTGTCGAAGCGCGAGCCTTGCCTCCCTCTCCAACGCCGTTCTCCATCGCTCCTCCACCCGAGTAGACCGAGCCTTCGGGGTCTCCTTCACTCGAGAAGCTCGTCCGCTCCAACTCCTGCTCCCCTCCATCGCTGAAGAGCGCCTGATCCGACTCCGAGGCGACTCGTCGGGAACCTGCCCCGGACTGGCCCGCGCGCTGCTGTTGCTGAGCATCGGCGAAGGAGGGTGCGAAGGTCGGGTCGGCGGAAGAGATTCCATCGCTGGGGTAGTTGCGGTGGGAGAGGGGAATGGGAGGGACCGGGGGAGCGTAGCCGTCCTCATCCTCGCTCTCGGCGAGGAGCAAGACCTCCTCATCCTCCTCGAATAGCCGCCTCCAGAGCAGGTTCCACGCTTCCTCGCCGATACGAGGTCCTCCTTCGAAGCCTGCAGCTCCTGGTAGCGACGCTTGCACGGACGACGAAGGATCAGAGGTTGAGAGGAGGTAGAGGACGAGCCCGCCTGTGGAGGGGAGGCCGTACTCGCGAGCGATGGCGGCGAGCTGGGACGAGAGGGTCGGGTACAGCGGGATGAGCGTTCCACGCCTGCGACAGAGAGCGAGAAGAGGTCAGCCAGGCGGTAGGAACGGCGGGGAAGGCCATGGTTGAGGGGGAGAGCGTTGCGGCTTCTGCGAACCCCAGAAAACGGCCGAGAAAAGTTCTGTAGGAGAGCGGGCTGGTACGTACTTGAAGTGCTCCGGAGGACCGTAACCTGAGCAGTGAGGGTTGCTCTTGGGATGCGGTGGATCGTGAGGGAGATGCGACGGCGGGATGACCGTCAGGAGGAAGCGAGTGTTTGACATGGCGGCTGGACTCGCTCCTGCTGCCTGCTGAGGATGTTGGTGGAACGAAGAGCCTCTCCTAGATGCGTTGTAGCCGAGTACTGACGGGCGGCGATGAGAGGCGCCGTTGGCGAGAGGGAGAGCTGGGGAGCCCGAGGTCGAAGAGGCGAGGCGACCGCTCTCCGCGCGAAGCTGCGCAGCGCCAGCGCCGACTTCGCTTCCCGCACTGCTCGGCATCCTACGCGTTGGCGTGAGCATCCGAGGGCTCGGTGAACTGTCCTTTGTACTCGGCGGAGAGTCGAGCGCGAGGAGCGCCGAGGGTGAAGCGACGGCGGAGCCCGGCGAGAGGTCGAGAGGGGTGGGAAAGGCCTTTCCTGAGGCTTGTCGACGCGCTGTAGGGGAACTAGGAGTCCCTGTAGGCGAATCTGTCGAGTCCTGCTCTGCCGAAGGAGCGAGATCCATGTTGCAGGCGCGGGAAGAGGGAGAGGGAGACGCGTCGAGCTGATGAGTCGAATAGCCTGTTAGAGGGTGTATCCAGGAGCGGAAGCGGGTAAAGTATGAGCTTACTTGTAGCCCGAGAATACGAGGAAGCTGGAAACGCGTCTGTAGGCCGGTAGCGAGACGAGAAAGCGAGAGGCGACTCTGCGGAGCTCGGGAGCTGTCAGCGCCCTGCCGAAGATCTGCAGGCGGGCTATCTGTCTGCAGTAGCACTCACTGGACCCTGGACTATGTACAGAAACCGTTTGTAGCGAAGTCGAGTGTTGTGGTGGGAAGCAAAGCTCGAAAGCGGCGCCTCGCTCCCCCTCTCTCTCGCCGAAGTCAACGCAGAGGCACCAACGACGATCTTGATCGGGTTACAACTTTACCTGTGGCAGCCTCGCCTTCTCACAAGCGGGGAGAGCAAGTTGCGCACAGACTGGTGCAGGCTATCGTGGTGTAGCTGGGCTGAGGCTGAGTCGTTGCTCGGCGCTGTCTCTACTCCTCGCTGGCCTGTCCGCTCCGTTGCAGTCGGCACAAACAGACTTGAAAATCATTTGTAGAAGAATTCCTGAGGTCAGTTCTTGCGGGAGGATGACGCTATCGAGTGTTCTTCCACGGCTCGGTGCACTCGGTGTTCGATTCGTTCCGTCAGCGGTGGACCTGCTCTGCTACATTTCGCACCCCACCATGTTCTCGACGTACCCTCAGGAAACTGAGCGAGTCGTAAAACCTGCTGCCAAACCCAAGCAGGCTAAAGCAGGACTTGGAGCCTCTTCGGCGCTGGGGTGGAGGAATGCTCGGCTGTGAGACCTCCCCTCATGTTGCAATTCAAGTTACTCGAACGGCAGTAGTCTTCCCGCCTTACCTCTGTTATCTCCACGATAAACAGAGGGCATACCTCGCTACAACTTGTGTAAAGTGGTGCGAAAAGGGCCTCCCCCGAGCTCGGTGCCCCAGCCACTGAAGACGAGCTGCTCAACGGCAGCTTCGCGTGGCTGCGAAAGCTGGGATCAGCTGATGTGCTACATAGGAGCTTTGTCGACTGTCTCCATTCCTGTAGTTAGCCTCGTAGAGCGGAAATAGGCGGACCCAAGCAGCCGCGAGTTTGCAGATTCGCTTCTCGCAGGCGACAGCAGCACTTCACTGCGCCGAGGTCCACGCTCGGAGGCGACAGGCAGCTAGAGAAGACGTCTCGACGTGTAGCATTCGAAAGGAAGACACTGCACGGCAGCTACACTTCTCTTCACCACCATTTCCACCACCTCCCAACGCTTCCCGCTCGACTCCCGTCCACCCCTCCTCGACCATCATCCACCTTCAACGAGCGCTCAAACATCCCTTCCAACCCCGTCGGCTCCTGAGGTGCAAAGAACCTCGGCGGCGCCAGCACCCAAGCATTCGAGTCGTCTCGGCGAGAAGAAGGGGCTGCTCCCGAGGCCGAGGTGGTCGGCGTAGGAGGGAGCGGGTCCCAGTCCATGCTGTTCTCGTTGGTTTCGTAGTCGTGGTCCGAGTCGACATCCATGGATGTAAAAGGAGGGAACGGAAAGGGTGGGGGGTCGACAGCAGCGCTCGACGACGTCGAGGACCACGAGGGACCGCCGCCGAAGGTCGGTTGCGAAGGGTCGTGGCGGGGTGGACGCTGTCGGAGAGAGGAAGCGGACGGCGGAGTGGAGGTGATAGGGATGGATTCGAGGGAGAGAGCGGCGAGGGGATCCGCGGGGTCTTGCGGGGGTGAGGGCGTGATTCGAGGTCGTCGAGTAGAGAGGCGAATTGAGACGGGGCGCTTTAGTCGGATCGTGTGGAAGGAAGCGAAGAGTCCCTATATGTGCGAAGAACTTGTCAGTCTCATTCGACTTGACGACACTCCAAATCGCGCTCACGCTGGCGAAGAGGAGTAGCGAAACGGCGGCCGCTTGTCGGACGAGCTGAGGATCACGTAGGAGCTGAAAGTAGTGCAGTGTCGATAGCAAGAGTCGCAGGAAGTAGAGGGTGATTTGGACGGCCTGTCGAATGTTAAGTGTGCAGATCATATTCAGCTTCGTTCGAGCGAGCTAATATCGCCGAAGTTCAGCTCACGATGAAGGTCGAGCGCCCGACGACTTCTGGCGGTCGTCCGAGAGACCGCTCATTGCGTGCTTGAAGCCATGTTGGATCCCAGAACGCCCACAAGAAGGAGAGCAGCGCCACCAAAGGGATCCAGCCTACGGTCAACTGCGCCACGAACTGAGGCTGCATGGCAGCTGCGAGAAGAGTGGAAAGTGAGCCGGCTAGCCTCGAGTGTGGAAGCAGAGCCACTAGAACCACTCACCTGCAGCGCAGCCCGCAAATCCCGAAAGATGAGACGCCCAAAATGCAGCTCCCCTCGCTCCCCAGACCAGCCCGAGCGCCTTCCATCGCCAGCTATTCCTCGTTTCGCTCTCCCGCTCTCGCTCCATCCGTCTAAACCTCTTGCTTTCCCTCAATCTCCATCCTAGTGCCGCAGACCGCGCTTTCGAGTCCTTCTCGGCGATGGCCTCCTCGACCAAGGGAGCGCAGGCGGGGCAGACCAGCGGGTAGCGGGTGTCGAGCGAGGTCTTGTACTCTCGTAGCAGTGGTATTGGCTCGTCGTCTTCGTCGGAGGAGGTGGAAGGGTAAGATGCGAGGAGGTGAAGTTGGAGGGATTGGTTGGAGAGGCAGGTTCGGCAAAAGGGGGAGGTGTAAGTTGCGGGAAGGCGTAAGCGACTTGTTGTAGCTGTAGCGTTTAGCGTCAGTCGAGTCTCCACGCTTCTGTATCTCTTGCGGACTTACCTCGTCTGGCGAACGACGACTCGTTCAGCTCAGCAAGGTGATGCGCTGGCTCGTCTGTGAGGATCTCGCCGGTCTGCAAGCAGGTGGGATGAGCTGTAGGTATCTAGTATGGTTCACCGAGAGCTCACCTCTGTCCGCCGATTTGTCTGCCCACAGTTGGAGCACCAAAAGTGTTGACGAGAGCCAACCGCACAGCCCTCGGCGCGCTCCTTGCCCTTGGACGACGACGAGTGAGCTGGGATGAGCTCGAGGTCGTCCGAGTTGCAAAAGAAGCACGAAACGCGATTCGACCGGCGCTGAAACCAGAACATATGGGAGAAGGGAAAGCCAAGTTGAACCTTGCCTCTTAGATTCCTTCGTTCAACTCTCGTCACTTCGCAATCGACTACAGCGCTGCAGAAGAGCACTTTGGCTGCGCTCCTACTCCTGCAACACTCTACAGCCCTTCGTTTGCCCGTCTGCTCTCAACGCGTCGTCTAACCTCGTTCTCGTTCCACTGTCCAAGCTCGGATCGCTCAAGTAGCTCAGTCAAGCGCTACAGCAGCTTCTCAGGTACGTTCTGATGCTATGCTGTATCTCACCAGCGACTCAGGCGGCCGAGCAGAGCCTCAACTGACCTCGCGTTCTCCTCTCGACGGCTGCATCAGCTCGTAGCTCATCGCAAGAACTATAATGGCCTACATGACGGGTCCCAACGAGCTCACCGTGCTTCAAGCCCTCACTCAAGGCCGACAAGCTCTCCTCAACGACGCCCTCCCCCTCTTCTGGACCAGCTCCCGCTCCAAGTCGGGACCACAAGCTCCCCTACAGCCTCCGCACACCCTCTCCCATCTCACCACTTCGACAATTTCCATCGGGCCTCACTCCTTCTCCGAGACGAAGCTCTTCGTGGCCGACTGGACCGAGGGCGGCACTCGGCGACGGAGGCTCGCAGCCGTAGCTCCTCCTCCACCGCCACCAGCGTCGCCGGGCAAGATGACACCCGCTCTCATCAGTCGACTCAACGCCGACTCGGCCAAGGACTCACAACTCGCCACGATTCTGAGAAAAGCGGCGACGGGAACGGCGACTCCTCAGGAGCTCGCACACCTCGCCAAGCACATCGAGTCGGTCAAGAAGGAAGATGCAGGGGCTGCTGGATCCACAAACGCCGCCGCATCGACCTCGCAGCAGTGGGAAGAGGTCGACGAGCCGCCAGCGCCTCCCTCCCTCGTGCTCGAGTACCGCGAGTCGTCGTCTACCAAGCAGTTTGTCATCCCTCCCCACTACACCTACACCGAACTCCCTCCGAGCGACCCTACCGCCAAAGCGACTCCCTCGGACGTTCTACTCTCGTTCTTCGTCTTCCCCTCGGTGAACGGCAAGGGCAAGGAGAGGGAGGGGTATGTAGCGGACGGAACGGTCCCAGCGCCCATCGACATGGTGGTCAAGGACTGCTCGGAGGAAGTTAAGGATGCGCTGCTGAGGTGTAGTCGGACAGGCAGAGGCAGAGATCTGGTCGTCGAGGATTGGTGGAAGCGACAGGTGCGTCGCTCTCGCAGTAGACTTTTAGTGGCGGCTCGCTGACCCTCTCGCATCACCGTAGATCCTCTCCGTCGTCCCTCGAGTTCACATCATCGACCCTATCCCGGCACCCGCCCTCCCCGAGCTCGCGCCGGCCTCCTCCATCCCCATGCTCTCCCGAACGGCCAGCTTCTCTAATGTCGACACACTCAACGCCAACGGCAAGCGCCCAGCTCTCGACTCTGGTTCAGCGACGCCGAGCTCCCGTTCAAAGCCGAAGAAGAAGGCCCCGGCGCGACGAGGTTAGTTTGCCTTGCTGCTCCTCGTAGTCTCGAACCTTGGCTGACTGTGTTCGCGCTTCCAACCTCCCCGTCCTCGACCCTCTCCTCCGTCACAGGCAACGCTCGTGCAAAATCAACTACCGCCGAAGTCACCCCCGCCCCTTCCTCCACCGGCGCCTCTCCCAAACCCGAGACAGGCTCTCACTCTCGCTCCAACGCTCGGCCAGCACGAAAGGGTCGTGCGCGCTTGTCAAAGGCTATGGCGGAAATGGAGTCGCAGGGAGCGTTGGATGGCAGTGAGGGCGTGGAGTCTGAGGCGATGGCCTGAAGTGGAGCAGGATATGAGTAGGCCGCGATGCGTGCAAAGCGATAGCTTTCGAACTACAGATGCTCTGCTTCGTCCGAAAGCGACGGCTCCGAGCGCGACACGGTCGAGGAAGGCCCTGCGCCGAAAGAAAGCCCTGAGCGCGCCGAGCAGCTGAAGAGACCCTGCTTCCTTTGCCGGCAGCTGCAACGCAAATATGGATCACTGAGGCTTGCCAAGAACGTTCTAACCAAGATCTATGTAGCTATCAAGCATTGAAAACGATCTCATACAACTCTCCCAGCTCCTTCGGCCAACCTTCAACTCCAGCCATGACCCTCCACCTTGTCTGCGTGACGAGATTACTGTGGCGGTCTACCGTCTTGTCAATGTACTCAACAACCACAACTGCGTCGCGCTCTACCTCCCTTTGCCTCCCATCTTCATGCCTCGCCTCCTTCCAGTCGAACTCGAGCCGCCCTCCTGGCTGCCCCTCGGCCTCGGGAAGAGTGTACATGACGGTATCCTGCATTTGAGCGATGCACTCGACCCACACATGAGCGCTCGGACCACCGACGTGGAGAGCTGAAGGTGTGCAACAGGAAGCTGAATCAGCGTCGAGAGCCGGGATTGCTCGGTGGGCGGTTTGACACAGCCAGAGGCGTCGACGACGTGTAGACGAGAGATGCGTACCTCCATGTTTGACCTCGAGAGTCCATCCTACCGCTGGCGGTACCCGATCCGCGTCCCCCGTTCTCATCAACGCTTTGGCGAGTGCAGCGAGCGGCCGAGAACCTGCAGGCATGTAGCTCACCCGGTCCGCAATCTTGCTCTTGTCGGTCCGCGTCCCCTTCCTACTGCGCTGCCTCTCCTGCTTGTACACCCTCCCAAAGACGACGACGATGCCGACGTCTCGGCCGTTCGATCCTTTGCGCCGAGCGCCGACGTGGTCGAGAGGATAGCAAATCCAGACGCTGGCGTATGCGTAAGAGTGTTGCAGGGCTTGTGGAGACGATAGATCCGCAGTGACGTGGTACAGCATCTCTCGATGCTCCCAGGTCGTCTCTGCTCGGCGTGAGCGGCGACCAGTCCTCGCAGCTCGGCGCGGAGGAAGCAACCTCAGGGGTAGAAGAAGAAGCTTACGAGGGAGACCATCGCGAGCAGGAACACGTCTCCCGGACTTGCCAGCGTCGGGGAGGAGGAGAGCCAGTCGGTTGCCATGCGTGTTCTCGGCCCCCAAGGTCTGCGCCAGAATGTGCGACTGCCAGCCGCCCTGTCCTTTGGCAATTACGACACGGGTTCCGGAGGGAATTGGGAAGTATGCGAGGGGCTTGTTGTCGGGTCCGCCTCGAGGATGGTAGCCGAGGATTTGTTGGGCTTTGAGTAGCGGTCAGCGGCCGATCATCGCCGAGAATCGTCTTCGAGCTCACCAGTGTGGACTGTGGCCTTCCAGGGCTCATTAGGAGGTACTGCAGTAGGTGCACGCGGATACACTTCGTGCAAGAAGTGGTTGATGAGCTGTTGATGGTACCGCTCGCCCTCGGCGAAGTGTTCGAGGTCGATTGGCAAAGGCGTGAAGCCTATGGGCGTGCGGCGGTGAGCGACAGGCTTCAGCTATAGTTGAGATGTGTTCCTCGATTTCTCTTCTGATTGGAAACTCACGAGGGAGAGAGTCAAGCTCGGGGTGAAGGGGAGGCGACTCTGAGGCTGTTCTGCGAGCCGCCGGATGCATCCTGTAAGCGTCTGGGTGGACGGCTGTGCTTAGTACGCGGTAGAATATCGCGAGACTTTGCTCTAGAAGGAGAAGAAGCAGAAAAGGCGACAATACGAGGCTGCGAGCGCTGCCAAGTCCTCGGCGACGGCTCCTTCGCCGTGACACCTGTTCATCGCCGCTTCGAGACGATGCGGTACTTTTTGTGCGGTGTACGCCGTACGGATCATACTTCTCTCGAGCAGCAACAAGTGTGCAATCCAGGGCGCTCCTGCCGAAGCTTTGCTCTTGGCCTCCGACCTCGAGGCAGATGCGCGCCAATGAGACCAAATTACAACAGCTACAGGGGATGGAAGCCTCCTCCCTTCCACATCTACACTCTCCCTCTTACGCCAGCCACAGCAGTCCAGCTGCCAGGACCGCCGCCGCGACGGAAGCTCGGCCGAGACTGAACCGGGGCGCTCCGCTGAACAGCAGATTTTGTCCCTGCTGGGCAGCTCCGCCTGGGACGGTGGCAGCCACGATCCGATTGTCGTCCTTCGACGAAGTGGAGACGGGTGAAGCCGTTGATGAAGTGGTGAGCTCGGTCGAGGAGGGGATATCGGTCGAGGAGCTGGAGAGGCTGTCGATGGTAGAAGTGGATTCGGCGGAGGAGCTCGAGTCGATGGAGGAAGAGGAGGAAGCGGCGAGGGTATCGGTGGATGAGGCAGAGGGTGAGGATGAGGTGGAGTCGACCGCGGGAGGAGGAGGGTTGACGCCGATGGAGAAGACCTCTGAGTCGCAGTAGACGACGCTGGCGTCGCTGGGGTCGGAGAAGAAGAGTTGGTCTGTTGTAGGGTACAAGCACTAGTGTCAGCATATCGTCGGACCAGCGAAGTTTGAGAAGACGGCTTACAGCCCGTGCCGACGACGAACTTGACCGCCTCTGAGGCTGGCACCTCGTAGTAGGTGGCAGTGGAAGCATCCACGCTTTTGGCGATGGATTGCTGGACATGTACAAGAAGGTCAGCATGCAGTTTGAGCGAGGTTTTCTCCGACCGAGAGATGGAGGAGCACTTCGGCGCATTCGCACTGCTCGGCGAAGCCTTTGCTCTGCTTCGTTGCCCTCTCTGACCCGACCGCTCCTCTTCCCTCGCTGACCCAAGTGCTCCTGCTCCCCGCTGATCCACTGCTCCTCGAAATGAGAGTACTTACGTTCAGGAAAGGCGCGTACATGCCCCCGACTCCGTTTCGAATGTAGATGTCGAAGAACTGGCTCGCCGGCGCCGGGAATGTAAGAGGGTACAGCGCCCACTCGATTCGTGTAGGTGTAGAGCCGGTAATGCTGTAGATTGCGGGAGTCAGCGAAGCGACTTGCCGGTCTCTGTCGGCTCCTCTGCCTTCGCAGAGCAGCGGCGAGAGGCAACTCACTCCCAGTCCGTGAGGCTGTTGGGGAGGGTGACGACCAAAGCCTGAGCAGCAGCAGAAAGTAGGACCCAAGATACAGCCGAGAAGAAAGGCGAAGGGAGAGTCGAACGCATCTTGAGCGCGGGGGAGGCTGGTCGAGAGCTGGGGAAGAGGGCGAAGGGGAGGGTGTGCTGGGCGGGAACGAAGGTGGTACTCTTGTGGCTGAGTGCGCCGTGTGGTGAAGTGTATAACGAGACTGCTAAGGAAGACGAGTGTTTGAAGCGAAGAGAGGGAGAGAGCAAGGACGAGATGAAAGCGCGAAGCTGCTCCTTCTCGATCCGGCCTCAGTCGAAGGAGGCGAGCTCTCAATGCGGGTCCGGACCTCGACTGCTCTGCTACAGACTGCTGTATTCGTTTCACTCCTTTCTATGCGCCGTAGCGTGATGTATGTCTATCCAGAGCGCCTCCTCTGCTCCACCTTCCCACTCACCGAGTCCGCCCAACTTGGCCCCGCGAGTTGTCGCCTGGTGGCCCTACCATCCCGGAAGCTACTGTCCTACCTTCTTCACCTCCATGTCCCGCCCTCCAACCCTCACGCCAGCTTTGATGGTTCCTCGGCCTTCCCAGCGCCATCGCCGAAGCTCCTTCTCCTTGACCGTTCCATGCGACACTCTCTGCACCTTGATCTTCATCGGAAGGATCGGGAAAGGGTGGTTGGGCTGCATGCCACGTGAGACCGAGGTTGTTCTCGCCGTGAGGGCGGTAGAAGTGGGCGGCGGAGGGTGGGAAACCGGTGTGAAGAGCGGGCGGTAAAGGAAGGGGATGATGAGGTGCAAAAAGAGGCGAGAAGTTGGACGGCGGCGCAGCTGCTGGAGCAGAGTAGGTGGTGCTGGGAGAGGAAGGGTAGAAGGTGGTATTTTGCGGGTCGGCTGACGAAGAAGGGAAAGTCGGCGATGCGGTTGTCAGCGAAGGATGAGAGGGGACTTGAGGGTGACGAGGCTGCTGTAATTGATGACCATGAAGATGATGATATGTACTGATGGAGATGGAGGCGCGTCTGCTGGGGTCGATACGATGATTCGTCGACGACTCGGAGCGCACGACTTGGGAAGAGGAGGCAGGGCCCGAGATATAGGACGGTGGGGGTGGGTATCGTACTGCAGCCGAAGGTATGATGTAGGGTACTTTCCGAGGGCTGGCGAGGGCTCCTCCCCCTCCGGGTGCGTGTTGAGGGTGGCGTAGGGGACGCTGAGCGTCGTAGGTAGCGCGCTCGGCGGAGACCGCCGTGTCGGTTGGGGAGCAGGAGTGTCGCCTGACTTCATGTTGAGGTATTGACGGATGCGGTGGTGGTGCAGGAGAGTGCCGAGTCCGAGGCAATGTCTCCGAAGACGGCTTTTGCCGACCTGTCGACGCCCTCGCCGGTCGAGCCTCCGAGCGTGCTGCTTCGCCCCAGAAACCGGGCAGAGCAGCCGTAGCCTCGTCGTGGTCCTGTGCTACGATAGAGCTGCTGCGCTGCAAGCTAGCGACCGATTCGAGAGAGTGCGCGAGCGGAAGAAGGGCGAGGGGACCGTCGGCGGGGAGAGAACGAGGCGTAGGTCGATCAACGAGGGCATGTAGGAGGACTGAGCGTCGTTGAGATACGAGAGCGGGGTCTTCTGATGTTGAGAAATTGCCGGATGGACGACTCGGCGCGCCTTGGTGCGTGCCAGTCGCCGGCGAAGCGAGACGAGCTGTGAGGGAGGGAGCGGGTCAGCCTCGGAGCATTTCTGTGGCTTGATACGAAGCCTAACCTATACGCTGCTCAAGAGCTGCTACTCTGGCTAGCCTTCGCTCGCGCCGTCGCTCATCCAGCTGCTCATCCTCGTCGACGAGCTGAGCACTCGGGCTCCATCGCTCTCTTTCGTCGACGTCGTCGGGCTCCACCTTCATTCGAACTGCTCGATAGCCTCCGCGACGTGATGAGAGCCCAGGTGCACACAATTGCCTCTGTTGACGAAGCAAGAAGCGAGCGAAGATAGTCAGAACGGGAAAGAGCGAGAGAGGAGCGCGAGAGAGGGGAAGCAGTCGAGAACTTGCCTTTGGCTCTCGGCGAACGCTCAGCGGCAGGGGTGCTTGGTAGCGATCCCTGCTGCTCCTAACAAAGCTGCTGGGGTAGAAAACAAGAAGCGCAAGCGTCGTTCCCCTGGCCGACCTGCAGCAGCCCATGCTTCCGTCTTCACCGATCAAACCTTCCGCTTCGCTTCTTTCGGCGGCGCTCCACACCTTTATTAGGATGACGTCGAGCACAGAACATGCACATTGCACAACCGCAGCGGCACGTCTGCCGTACTTAGCTCCTTCGAGGCTGTACACGAGCACGAAAGCCTTCTCGCCCGGGCCGCGCCGAGCAGCGCCGAGCAGCGCGGCAATCAGCCTCGTCTGCTGCAGCCTCCCAGCTCAACGATGAGCCGCTTCCCCCGCCGCTTCACCACACTACTGCAAGCGCGCCTTCGATCAGCCAACAGATTGCGTCTGGATCTGTGAGACCTCGCCGAAGGAGCGCGATCCTCTTCGCCGAAGCTCAGCGGTCTCTGCACAGCTCGCTTAGAGCAGTGTGCAGTATCACATCCCGCTCTCAGCTCCATGCATGGGCACTCCCTGCTCTGTTACATCTTCACCGTCAGCTTGCACAATTCCCTTGCCTGTCTGACTTCTTCGGCGACTTTGGGCTTCCGCCGGAGCCCCTCACCCGCCCTGCCGGATTTTACCTCGGTACAGCGGTAAAGGCAAGTCTGGACTCGGCTGCACCATGCACGTGAAGGCATCT
This sequence comes from Leucosporidium creatinivorum, assembly GCA_001600635.1. Taxonomy (NCBI): domain Eukaryota; kingdom Fungi; phylum Basidiomycota; class Microbotryomycetes; order Leucosporidiales; family Leucosporidiaceae; genus Leucosporidium; species Leucosporidium creatinivorum. The sequence continues at coordinate 754,697 of BCKL01000006.1, read as the reverse complement.
TCCATGCCATCCTCTTCGGGCTTCGTGACGAGTGGACGACGATGCCGGCGGCGGGCTCATCGCCGAGCTCCCTCCAGAGTTCCCCGAGCTCAGCAAGTTCTGCTTCTCAAGGAGCAAAGCAGTGCACAGAGCAAGACAGTGTACATCAGAAAGCTGGCCTCAGTACCTAAGTCGCCGTCGATAGGGTGAGGACCGCGTGAGGGGAAGAAGGAAAGTGCTGAACGACCGCCGGACCTAGGTCGAGGCGGCAAGAGAAGTGCAGGCTGCGAGAGCGGCTGCTCGACGGACTTCGCCCCTTGCAGTGATATCACACACAATATGGATCACTCTCTCCAGTAGAAGCGAGCGCGTTGCCCACAAGGAGCCTGTTACCGAAGCCGGACCAGTCCTCGCCGAGCACCGACCCTCAGTACTCGTCTTGGCGCTGAAGCTGCTTTGACCGCGGTCCGAGCGGAGCTCGCAGTATGAGCGCAAGAGTTGAACAGCTGGTGAAGAGTCTCACGGTCGTTCGACCACCCAGCCATGGTCGAGCAAGCCTTGCTCGCGGAGGTCGGGTCCGAGCCGAACAGCTTCGAGACGAGCCTGTTTTTCCAGCAGAAGCTTAGTAGAATCTTTGATCCACTCTCAACTGAGGCTCGACACTTTGGACTCGCTGAAGTCTCGAGAGGTGACGCAAAAGCAGTGAACTTGCTCTCCGAAGAGTCGGCGAGTTCCTCAGAGAAGGTACAGCAGCACGTCGACGGAGCAATAACTTGGCCTTTCTTTCGTGAGTGCAGTGCGCCTTCCGTAGCACGTTTCCGTCACCCTGACGCGCCGCCTCCGATTAGCCAGCTATCTCGGCGCTCCTTTCCGTGCTTTCTGATTACCAGGAGCGTCGATAGGAGCAGCTAGAGTGCTCAGATAGGCTACATCGATGTCTATATAACCGTACTCAAGCTTTGCTGTCCTGCGTGGACCCGTCGAACCAGCTCAACGCCGCAGAATGCGGGGTGATGAAGCTCGGCGATGCCTGTCTGCTCGGACTTAGCCGCCAAAGATGCAACAAACTCGGTTCTGTGCGCTGTGAAACGCTGGAGTCTACTAGGCACCTAAAAGCGAGTTGTAGTCGATCAAGAAAGTCTGGCATTGTCAGCCTCGGTGCACGGGAGACCGCCGACCGAGCCCCGAGCATGCTGCCTGCGCTCTCTGCAGGGCATGAGACTGTGCACCTGAATCGCTGTGAGATGCTCACAGCAAGCTGGGAGTGGCACAACAACGAGCAGCTTCCTGCTCTGCGAGTGCTCAGCGATAGCAAGGGTGGCTCCAGGAGCGACTTCGCCTTTCTCGGGACGAACGAGCGAGTCAGCCGTCAAGCGAGAGCGATTCGAGTGCAGGAGGCTGTTGAGCTGCAGATCGTAGCTTTAAAGGATGAGATCGAATACGCGCAGGCTGTAGTCTGTCAAGTTCAAGCTCCCGAAAAATCGAGCCGATCCACTCAAGACTATCGTTGCCCTCTCTCTTCCTCCATTACCTCGTGCTTGCTCTTCTCTCGCCTCGCCTCGTCTCTCGCCTGCAGCTTCTTACAAGACTACAGGACAAGCTTTTCGTACCGCTAGGCAGCCCTCTTCCCAACACCCAACGTGCCAGGCTCAGCATGGAGGTAGACTCGACACCTGCGCCTGCGCCAGCCTCGACTGCAGAGCCTCGTCAGTCGCCGCTACCAGCCGTCGCCGAGGAAACGGCGGGGGAGCAGTAAGTCCCTCGTTTCCTTTGCATTAAGCAGTTCCCCGCTTCTGCCCCTCCACAGAGCTCGCGCTCGACTCGGCCGTCTCCACGCCAGCCCGCTCAGAAGGCGCCCTATCGCGGAAGGCTGACCTTCCGTTTTGACCTCTGCAGAGATCCAGCTGCTGCTGCTGCTCCCATTGCCTCGGCTGCGCCAGCAAGCAACGGTACTGTGGCCATGGACACCTCGGAGCAAGCCCAAGCCCCCAGCGCCACCGAGAAGTCCGCTGCCGCTGCTGAGCAGAGCGCCGTCGCGGCTACGCTCGCCAACCTCGCCGGCACCTCGGGACCAGCGCCGTCGCCCGTACCAGCAGTACCAAATCCTCTTCCACCAGGCTACAACAAGGTGAGTCTGCCTGCGCCGAAACGGAGAAGATCGGTCACCTTTCGGAGCACTGTTTTCCTGACCCCACGCGCTGTTGTTCCCCTCGCTTGATCGCCTACAGGATCAGCCCATCTGCGCCAATTGCTCAACTCAGGTATGAACCCTCTCCTCCACCCTCCCAGCGCGACTCGGATCGCCTTTGCGTCGAGACCGAGGCTCAGCAGCTGATCGCGGCTCGCGTTGTTTTTCTGTACAGACCACGCCGCTCTGGAGGCGCTCGCACGACTCGACGCACATTCTTTGCAATGCGTGTGCCCTCTTCTTCAAGATGAAGGGTCGCCCCCGCCCCATCTCGCTTAAAACCGACGTGATCAAGTCCCGCAACCGAAGCAAGGGCAAGGCAACGAGCAAGGATCGCGCTGGCGCCAACGCCAACGTCAAGGTTAAGGAGCGTAGCGAGAGCACCAGTCGCTCTCGTGAGGAGGGAGTTGTGGGCAAGAAGAGCGCGCCTGGAGGAGCGGATGAGGACGATGAGATGGCCGACGGGCGCCAGAAGCCCTTCGGCGACGGCGCCTTCTCGGACGCTGATGGGCGCAAGGCTAGGAAGACGGGTCCTCCTACGCCCTACGGCATGGTACCGATGCCTTACGGCGCACCCGGCGCTTATCCTTATCCCTATCCCTATCCGTATCAGCCTCACCCTCACCAGCACCAGCCCTACCCTCCTCCTCGCTCCCGCTCTCGTTCCTCCGACTCGAGTCGTCGCGCTCAATCCCTCGACGGACGAGCTGGAAGCGATCCCCGACGAGGAACTCCCGGAGCTCCTCCCCCTCCTGGTAGCCCCTACCAGTACCCTCCCCCTCCTCCCGGCTACCACCCTGGGGCGCCTGGACTACATCCCGAGGGCGGCTACTACCCCGGCTACCCTTATGGAGGCGCTTACGGCGCTCAGCCAGGCTACTACCCTCCTGGACCTCACTACCCCGGCGCTCATCCTCACGCTCTCGCCCACGCCCAAGCTCTTCAAGCGCCCGCCATCACCCACGCGCAATCCGACTCACGCTCTCGCTCTCCCGCTACCACTCCTGCTGGCTCCGAAGCAGGCGACCCGCCAAATCGCGCCTCGGTTTCCCCTCCGCACCCGTCGACCTCTACCCTCCCTCCCGCTGGCGCTGTCCCTTCCTACTACCCTCATCCCAATCCCAACTACCACCTCCACCAGCCCTACACTCACTCTCCCCTCGCCGCCTCCGCACCTCGCATGCCCGGCGCCCCCATCGTCCCTCCCACGTCCATCCTCCGACCTGGCTCGAACGGCGCTGCACCGAACGGTCGCTCCGCCAACGGCTCGCCTCCAACTGCAGCTAATGGAGACGGCACTGCCAACGGTCGTGTTACTCTCGCGCCCATGGTGCAGTTCGGCGCCAACGGCTCAGCTCCCGATGGTTCGCCTCGCTCTTCGCACGCCTCGAGCACCGAGACGGTCCACGCTGGAGGCGACAAGGTCCACCTCCCTTCCATCGGATCCGTCGCTGGTCAGCCATCGCCTCCACCGCCCGTCGGTCGCCACACTGGACTCTTCGAAGCTCGCCGCGATGGAGTGCCCGGATCCGAGATTCCAGCCACCGTTCCCTCCACCAGCGATGGCAGGCTACGGGGCGCTTCGGTGTCGAGCAATTCGGCAGCCTCGGTATCGGGCAGTTCGGATGGAGGGTTGAGGAGTCCCGAGACGACTGCTCGCTCCATCGTCGGCGGTTCGTGGGCCAAGGCGGGCGCTACGAGCGGCTGGTCGGCCGAGGACGAGCGCAGGGGAAGGCCAGAGCGGCGCTACGACGAGCCTGCCAAGGGCAAGGGACGCGAGTTTGAGGAAATTGACGAGCTGGATGAGGACGACGAGGCGGGAGATGGACACCGTCGCATGGTCGGCGTCGAGACGGGCTTGGGAGAGCTGCGCGTCGTCGACCCTTGGGGCACAGGATCGCCGGCGACGAGTGCCAGCAAGCTCAAGGCGGAGGGAAGCAGCAGGAGCAGGAGCAGCGGCCACGCCAGGGAGGAGCGCGGTCGCTCGCGCGGCCATGGACCAGGAGGAAGGAGCCAATCGACGTCGCGCGCTCGTGGACTCCCCCCATCTTCCGACGGAGGTCGCTCGTCGTCGTCTGGAAGGATCCCCCTCTCGGCCGAAGCAGAGATCACTCGCCTCAAGACCAAGGTCGCCGAACTCACCTTCCTCAACGGCCTCATGCAATCCCGCCTCGGCCAACTCGAGGGACCTGGACGCGTACCGCACAACACCATGACCTCCCTCACCGCCGAGACGCCTCGCCCCGACCCTGATGAGATGTACGACGAGCAGCAGGACGCCGAGGATGAGGAGCTCGAGCGATACGGCGTGTCGGCCAAGGATCCAGCGATGCGCGCCAACCTGCTGCAGTTCTTTAGGAGCCAAGCGGGTGCTGCTGGAGTTGATAGCATGGCGGCTTCGAGCTAGCGTAGGGACGGGTGGGGGAAGTGCGAAGAGGGGAGGGTAGGTTCGGCAATGAGCTGGGCGGGCGTAGGGACACTTTGTAGAGAGTTTGTGGGGGTCATCTCGATTTTGACTTGTGGTGCGATTTACCCTGATTAGTTTGCAGGCTACTCTTGACGTCGAGGGAGAGCTGCACAGCGAACGCACGAGACAGGATTCGCTCGGCTTCGCAACGAACGGGAGAAGCAGAGACTGGCGTGTTCCAAAGTCGGCAGGTTGAGGTGATAGAGCTTTGATGCCATGTGGTGGAGTAAGATCTACTCCCGCCTGCTGTTAGGAACCACTTCCGAATGTGGAGCTATGTGGAGCGGACGGCAACAGCTCTTGCTCTCCCTTCATTCCCTCGTCAGCTTCTCATGTCGACCGAGGAAATTCTCGACGGCGTACCCAGCTCAAGCGACCCTCCACCATATGCTGCTTCCATCGCAGCCCCACTCCTCCCTCGCTCAGCCTCCTCGAGGTCGTTCGAATCTCATCCGGCCTTCAGTCATCCTCAGGCTTCAGCGACGGGCCTACCGAGCGGCTACTTCTTACTACGCTCAAGAGCACATCAGCGGACCTTCGACCTGCTAGGCCATAGACAGCAGGATGGAGCAGAGGTGCGTTTGTGCTGTCGTTCGCGAGCGTGTTCGACCGTTGACCTTGCTCCCTCGCTTTAGATTGGGTTACATCCTGTCAAAGAGCCTCTAATGAAAGCTGGCTACTCAAACACACTGCAGATCCCGCAGAACAATCAAGTGAGCTGGCGTTGCTGGGCGGGAGATGAGCGGCGCTGACCTCCGCCGACTGCAGGTGCTGTACCTCGACTACGATGGCCATTTGAACTCGGCTTGCGCTTCGAGACCCATTGATGCTTCGCTGGGTACGTCCTTCGCTCCAAATGTCCCTCATTCGCCTTGAGACGGGCTCGGCGCGACGCGAGCTCATCTTTCCCTTCTCTCCATCTCGCAGAGGACGGCCTAACGCTCGCTGTCACTCATCCCATCATGCCTATACCGTCGCGCAACTCTCACCCTCTGCCAACGTTCCGCCTCGATCCAACTCTCGGCACCCTTCACGTCCTCTTCGGCGCCGACCCCTCGTACCCTGGGCCCACCTCTACCTCGACAGCCTGGCGAGACGACTACGACTATATCGTGGAAGCTGTCCCTTCGAAGCGATCTCAAGAAGAAGCCAGCGTCTGGACAGCTGCTTCAGATGGCCTGGCTACGGCGCTCGGCGGGCTTTCGACGCTCGGCGACGGGGCGCTCGCGACTCTCGGAGGCTTTGGCGACAAGCTCGGAGGACTAGGACTGTTCAGCAAGAGTACCCCCGCTTCTCCGAACCTCGAAGATGGACCTCCTCCCCCTCCTACTCCTCCGAAGGCGCCCTGGGATTCGAGCCGCTACCCAGGCATGCGAGGCGCCATCGCCAGTCCAGCTCTTCCCTCCTCCTCCGCCTTCCGACCTCGGTCCCCCAACCCCGAGGCTCCTCTCCCTTCACTACCTTCTGGTGATCCCTACGACTCGGACGACTCCGACTCGGACCCTTCCCCCTACCGCCCTCTTCGCATCGTTCGCCTTCCTCGCTCGACTTGGAGAGAGAAGATTCCATCAGAGGTGCTTTCAAGGGGCTTCGGATCGCCTCAGCTCGGACTCGCGCCTGCGTCGTCCAAGGAAGTTCGCAAGTGGAGGAGGAGGCAGTTCGAGGTGGTTCCCATCGTTATCAAGGCCAAGCCACTGGACAACAGTCCCTCCCTCGGCTCTCTGTTTACCTCGAGGCCGCCCATGGCTCGTCCTCTCCCTCCGACCTCCTCCGCCCTCGACGAGCATTACGGCGCCGCCAGCTCGCCGAGTCGTTGGTCCTCGAGCTTGGCTTCGAGTGCCGGCGGCCTTGTCTCAAGCATCTCTGGAACGCTACGCCAACCGATCCTGACCGCCACTGGACGACGAGTGCCGAGGCCGGAGGACGAGGACGACGTTAGGACGCTGTTCGAGCAGTCGACGCCGTCGGTCGGGGATGAGGACGCCAGAGCCATCGCATCCGGCGACCTGGAGCGATTTGGCAGGGCAAGTGGCGAGAGGCAGCGGTGTACAGCGGGGTCTAGCTCCGTTCCGGAGTCGTCGTCCCAGGATGACCTCGGCTCCGAGTCAGACGCTCGCGACAGCACGCCTTCGCTCGTGGTCATTCCCTTGACGCCGGCGCCTGGACCATCCGCCTTCCCCAATTCCACTACTGAGCCTATCGACAGCCCCGCAGAGGATCAGGCAGCAACTTTGGCGGACTCGACGGAGGATGATGGCGCCGAGGAGGAGCAGGAGGAGGGGAAAGGGAAGGCCAAGGCGGTCCTGGTGGAGTAGAGGTGTGTGTTGCAGGTGTATAGTAGCTGTATCGCTGTATCTCTCTGTCTCGCAACTGCATTTCGTCGGTCGTTTCGCAGATTTGGCCGTCGACTCGCGAGCTTCGCCGAAGGCGCCTTCGCTCGTCGTTTGCTCCTCATCAGCCTAGCTGGTCTCTTCCCGTGTCTTTTTATACACATTCTTAATGCCAGGACAGGCCTCGACGTCCGAAGATCTTTCGCACTCCGCCCAGAAGCTCGACGGGGATTCTTGGAGATGGCTGCTCGCACGCCATCCTGATCCCTGAGATCTTGAGATGCAGCTGAGCAGTCGATGCTCGAGGAGTCTGTAAGTCTCGATGGTCGAGAAGCAGGCTGTATCCAAGAAGACGAAGCACGACCTTGAGCGACTTGTGAGAAGCGCCGAGACATGCTGCGAGTTTGACCCCTCGCCGAACTTATCCTGCTGCCTGTGCTCGCTCGTCGACCAAACTCATCGCCGACACCTCACATCCTTTCCGCTTTCACGCGACTTGTACCACAATCCAGCCTTCGTCTCCAGAGTCTGGAATCTGGAGCGTGGGGCCTCAAAAGAGCTGATCGAAGGTGTGCTTCGCCAATTGCACCATCTCAGGTTTCGGCTCGACAGAGGTCGAGAGGACGCAGCTACACAGCTCTTCCTTCGTTCTATCCCTCCTTCGCACTCTTACCCGTCCGCCGTCGAAAGCTCGAATCCCGAGGCAACTCCTTGATCCTCTCGCCTCTCTCGCCTCTCCCCTCCTCCTCCCTCCTTCTTGGAATTCGCTCACGATGAGCAAGAGCTTCTCGCAAAAGGCGAAAGCCTTCGTTGGCTACGACTCGGTCATTACAGACGCCGCTTCCACCAAAGGTAAGTCTTGCTGTCCTACAGAAGTCCCGACACAGCTGGGATCCTTCGTCCTTTGTCAGCGGGCTGCGACCGAGACGACGAGACAAAGAGTCGCTGTTGGCTGGTTGAGGACACCAACAATATACATGGAAAGCTCAAAGGAACTTCACTGACCGGTTCTTGCTGCTCCCAGATGCCCTTCGCGGCGCTACGAGCGACCTCCCCTCGGCCGCTTCCAACTACGTCTCAAGGCTCTTCCCCTTCACCAAGTGGATCCTCAACTACAACCTCACCTGGCTCACGGGTGATATTATCGCTGGTTTCACCGTCGGTCTCGTTGTCGTCCCTCAGAGCATGTCCTGTGAGTCTGCAGAAGCTCGGCGATAACAAAACTCGGCGATCTCGGCTGACCTCAATCTCAGACGCAAAGATCGCGACTCTCGACCCTCAGATCGGTCTTTACTCTTCATTCGTCGGTGTCTGCATGTGAGTAACTTTGCACCGTCCTCGCCCTCCGCTTTAGCTGACCTTGGAGCTTCAACAGCTACGCTCTCTTCGCAACTTCGAAGGACGTCACCATCGGTCCTGTGCGTGCTATCACACCATCTCACTCATTTTCGAGCTAACTCGTAGTTGCTCCTCATCAGGTCGCCGTCATGTCTCTTGAAGTGTCCAAGGTCATCGCTCACGTTCAAGCCGCCGAAGGAGGAGCCGACATCCCCTCGGTTCTGATCGCCTCCGCCCTCGCCTTGATCTGCGGTTGCATCGTACTCGGCATTGGACTTCTTCGTCTCGGATGGCTCGTCGAGTTCATCCCCGCCCCCGCCGTCTCTGGCTTCATGACCGGCAGTGCTAGTGAGTCGGCGCTCGGCGCTCATCAATCGTTCCCCATCGAGCTGTGCTGACCTCTCTTCCACACTCCCTAAACTTTTCCCGATCTTCTCCCATCATCAACCACAACAGTCTCGATCGCTGCTGGACAAGTCGCCTCGCTCATGGGCTACAGCACCAAGTTCAACACTCGCGACAGCACTTACAAGGTCATCATCAATTCGTTCAAGTACCTCGGCTCGACCAAGCGTGATGCTGCTTTCGGTCTCTCGGGTCTCATCTTCCTCTACACGGTCCGCGCCATCTGCTCTCACTTCGAGAAGCACGGCCGAACCCATGTCATCCGCCGCGCCGCCTTCTTCGTCAACACCCTTCGCACCGCCTTTGTCATCATCATCCTCACCATCTTTGCCTACGTTCACCTCCGCCACGAGAAGAACCCGAAGAACTACGACATTTCCATCCTCAAGACGGTGCCCTCAGGCTTCCAGAACATGGGCGTCCCTGTAGTCAACCGCGATATCCTCTCGCGCCTCGCTTCCCTCATCCCCGTCTCTACCATCATCCTCCTCCTCGAGCACATTGCCATCTCCAAGTCGTTCGGTCGCGTTAACAACTGTACGTCCTCGCTTGCAATCGCCGAGCTCTCGCCCGTGGCTGACTTCTCCCTCCACCTCCACAGACAAGATCGATCCCAACCAGGAGCTCATCGCCATCGGAGTCACCAACATCTTCACCCCCTTCTTCGGAGGATACCCTGCCACCGGCTCCTTCTCTCGCTCGGCGATCAAGTCCAAGGCCGGCGTTCGCACTCCCCTCGCCGGATGGATCACCGCCGTCGTCGTCATTGTCGCCATCTACGCTCTCACTGGTGCTTTCTACTGGATCCCCAACGCCGCCCTCTCCGCCGTCATCATACACGCCGTCGGAGATCTCATCGCCTCGCCCAAGCAGGTGATGGCTTTCTGGCTGATCTCGCCCATTGAGGCGATCATTTGGTTCGGAGCCGTCCTCATCACCATCTTTACCACCATCGAGATCGGCATCTACGTATGTTTTCTCCTCTGTTCGCTGTCAAGCTCGGCGCTGACCTTTCACCTCTAGTCCTCGGTCGGAGCCTCAGCCGCCCTCCTCCTCTACCGCATCGCCAAGCCTCGTGGACAGTTCCTCGGTCGCGTTCGTGTCCACCCCGAGCTCGACGACGCCCAGACGCAGAACCCCGGCGCCATCACCCACCGCGACGTCTACGTTCCCCTCTCGCCCGACGGCGTTCGCAACCCCAAGGTAAAGGTCGACGCTCCTCCTCCCGGTGTCATCGTCTTCCGCCTCGAGGAGGCGTTCCTCTACCCCAACGCCAGTCGCTACGTCGACCAGGTCGAGGAGTACGCCAAGCTGCACACTCGCTCAGGCCAGGACTACTCGCTCGTCTCGCCCGGTGACCGCCCCTGGAACGGTCAGTCGTCGCTTTACGCCTCTCAGAACGGCCCCGCTGATCCGTATCTCTCTCCAGACCCCGGACCTAATCACTGGGAGCGCAAGAAGGCCGGCAACGAGCTCGAGACTGCTCGTCGTGAGGCCGAGCTGGCCAAGCCCATCCTTCGCGCCGTCGTTCTCGACTTCTCGGGTGTCTCCAACGTCGACACTACCTCGGTGCAGAACCTTGTCGACCTTCGTCGTGTCCTCGAGCGCTACGCAGGAGGCGAGGTCCAGTTCCACTTCGCCACGATCCTCTCGCCTTGGATCAAGCGGTGAGCCCCTTCCCCTTCCTCCTTCTCCTCGCCCGATGATGCTAATGCTCTCGTCCTGTCTCAGTGCACTGCTTGCTGGAGGCTTCGGACGCGCTGGAGAGTTCACCCACAACGACCGCCCTCTCGAAATCGCCGCCGTCGTCCCCTCCAACACCGACGCCATCGGTAGCGACCCTTACTTCCAGCGCCGTTTCCCCGCCTCGCCTCCTCCCGGCAAGGCTCAATCGTTCGAGAAGGAGCTTGACATCGAGGGTGGATCGCAGGAGCGCCCCGACTCGCTCAGCAAGGGCTACGACGAGGAGGGACCAGTTGGTGAGTCACTGGTCGTCGCTGAACATATATCGCCGAGCTTCTGCTGACCGTTCTCACCTCTCTCCAGTCTCTCCTTTGACTGTTCGCTTCCACCTTGATCTGCAGAGCGCCGTCAACGCTGCTGCCGGCAAGGAGGACTGGTAGATTTTCAGCTCGGCGGGGACGAAGTAGGGATCTGATCACTTTCTTGGGCTCGAGGGGTCGTGTGTGTGTTCTCATTGGATAGCCTCATCTGTTATAGGCCTTTTGCATTCTTATTCTCCATCTAAGCAGGAAGCAGCAGCGACTCAGACGGCGAAGGGAGACGGCCTCGGCGAAAAGCTCTGGCGAAGGCGCGATCAAGTTTCAGCTGCAGAGGGGAGAGGACGCAGCTGCACTACTCTTGCTTCGTTCTATCACTCCTTCCACCTCCCGTCCGCCGTCGAGAGCTCCAACCCCGAGGCAACTCCTTGATCCGATCCGCTCGCCTCTCTCGCCTCTCCTCCTCCTCCCTCCCGCTTGGAATCCGCTCACGATGAGCAAGAGCTTCTCGCAAAAGGCCAAAGCCTTCGTTGGCTATGATTCTGTAATCACAGACGCCGCTTCCACCAAAGGTGAGCCTTTGCTGTCCTACAGAAGTCGAGACAGAGCTGGGAGTCCTTCGTCCTTTGTCAACGGGCTGCGACCGAGACGACGAGGCAAAGAGTCGCAGTTGGCTGGTTGAGGACACCAACAATATACAAAGGAAGCTCGAGGGAACTTGCCTGACCATTCCTCACTGCTCGTGGATGCCCCTCGTGACGCTCCGGCTCCCCGACCGCCCTCGCCGAGAAAGGGGCAGCCGGGGACTTGGCGTTAGCTCGGAGGAGGACTGCTGCCTCTTTCTCTCCGTCCTCGTTCTTCAAAATGATTCTACTCAAGAGCAAGCTCTCACAAGCCGCCTCCTCGTGAGTTGGTGATTGGGTATGGTTGTACTTCTGGTACTGCAGCTTATCGTGCTCCTTGACCAGAGCCCTCGGACGTTGCGCCGTCGCCGCTCGATCTCGCTCCCTTCTCCGAAGGACAGCAGCATCCTCAACAGCTCGTCAATCTCTTCTTGCACGAAGCATATCCGCGTGCACCTACTGCAGTACATCCTAATGAGCCCTGGAAAGCCTCAGTCCACACTGGTGAGCTCAAAGACGATTCTCGGCGATGATCGGCTTCCGCTGACCGCTGCCCAAAGCCCAAGAAATACTCGGCCACCATCCTCGAGGCGGAACCGAGCGCTTTCCAGTCCCCTCCAACACTCGCGTCATCCTCGCCCACGGACCAGGCGTCTGGCAGTCGCACATCCTGGCGCATCTCTACGGCGAGACTTCGCACGGCGACCGACTCGCCCTCCTCCTCCCTGACGCTTCCAAATCGGGAACACATGTTCCGGCTCTCGATGGTCTCCCTCGTAAGCGTCTTGCTTGGCCTATATTTGCTTCTTCTTCGCCGCTGATCGCCGTACACGCCGAGCAGCGACCACTTGGGAGTACCGCGAGATGTTGAAGGACTTCTCTCTCACGCTCACTGCTACAACGAATACTCGCACCTCCCCTTCCTTCCCTTACGCTGCCATCTGGATCTGTCGCCCTCTCGACAGCGACGGCGGTCGTCGCAAAAGCTCGGTCGGGCGAGACGCCGGCATCGTCGTCATTTTTGCGAGGGAGTCGAAGAAGGAGAGGAAAGATAAGCGCGAGGACGACCTCCATGGCAGCAGCACGAGCTCCGCTAGGCTGCGATATGGCCCCCCAGACGTCGGTCCTGCTTTCGTCGAGCTCGCCAGAGCTTTGATGATCTTGCTCGATGCAGATTGTGTACCTCCCGCTGAAGGATGGACTCTCAATTTTTCGGACAAATGTGAGTGCAGTCGGTGCACTTCTGTGATGTCATGCAGACCTCTCGGCGACCTCGACTGAATCTCGGCGCTGACTTGACGTCGTCTTTTCTCCTCTAGACCAAGATCGACTCTGTGTGCGAGGTCAAGCGGCTCATGTGTGGCTCAACTGCATCGCCCAAGGTCAATCTACCGTCATGTACACCCTCCCCGAAGGCCAACTCAACAGGGACATGCCTCTCGTCTTTCGCTGGCGGGACAGCGAGCAGCAGCACGACGGGTCGGGCAAGGAGGCACGAGGCCATGTGATGGTCACAGCGGTCTACTCTGGCAAGACGGTGGACGAGGAGAGTAACCTTGTTACGCAGACAAGGTGGCAAATTTATCCCCGAGGGAGCTGGCCGAAGGAGCTCGGGGGCTTATTGGAGATCATATTTGAGGCTTGATAGATTGCTAGTACGTGGGATATGGAGTGATTGTCTCTGATGTTGGTGCTCTGAGCCTCCCAGTGAAAGCTGCTGTTGCTGCTCCACCTTCTCGGCGCCGTCTTGGCCAATGCCGAGCTCTCTTGTCTGCTGTTCGGAACTCGCCAACGTCGACACCACTTCAATCCAGAACCTCCTTCAGAAATTTTCGAACCCTCGCGCGCTATACGTCTCGCCGTTCACTTCGCTACAAGCCTCGGCGAAGGAACGCCTTCTCGGCGAAAGCTTGACCAGCGCTCACCCTACAGATCGAACTCAAAAATTGACGGATTCGATTGAAGCAGATCTTACAGCTTTGCCTACCTCCCTGCATACTGCACAGCACAGGGAGGAAGATTTTGGAGCGAGGCCCGCTGAAGAGGAAAGGGGGAGCCGAGGACTTTGCGATTCTCGCCCGGAGCAGTTTTCTCCCTCTCTCTCCTTCTTCTTCTTTGTGCCACAGGATGAGTCTCATCACCAATCGTGTACCAGGTTCGTCGGCCTAGAGATAAGGTACACGCGATGAGCGCCGACTCGGAGCTGAACTTCCACTCCTCGACAGGCCGAAGGACCCACTCGCACAAGCCTCCACCTCGTGTGTTGTAGTTTTTGACCACTGGATTGATGCATATTGGATTACTGTGGCTCATCCGTTTCGCCCACGACCACACAGACTTTACGCCTGCGCCCATCGACCTCGCTCCCTTCGCCGAGGCAGAGCAGCATCACCAAGACCTCGTCAACCTCTTCTTGCATGAAGCGTATCCGCGTGCGCCTACTGCAGTACCCCCCAACGAGCCCTGGAAAGCCTCGGTCCACACTGGTGAGCTTGGTGGAAAGCCTCGGCGATGAACCTCGTTCAGTTGGCTGATCGCTGTTCAATTCGACAGCTCGGGAGGTCATCGGCTATCATCCTTCAGAGGAGGACAAGTGCCACCCTCTCCACTCTGGCACTCGGATCATCCTCGTCCAAGGACTGGGCGTCTGGCAGTCGCATGTCACGGCGACGACCTTCGGCGTAGTCTCGCACGGCGACCGACTGGCTCTCCTTCTTCCCGACGCCGCCAAGTCGGGAATCGAGCTTCCAAAACGATCGGGTTTCCCTTGTGAGTCTCAGGCTCACTATTTCTAATGACATGCGCTGGAGACTGATCCTTTTCTTGCGCCGAGCAGCAACTGTTTGGGAGCATCGCGAGACACTGAGGGACGTCTCCCTGGAGCTATCATCTCCAGAACACTTTGTCGAGCCGCTCGCCTACGCCAGCTTCTGGATCTGCCGCCCTCAAGACCACGGCAATCGACGCAAGGCAACCCGGTCCCCGGGTCGGCGAGACGTCGGCATTGTTGTGGTCTTCGCCAGAGGTGGAGACGTGAAGAGGAAGCTCGAGCGGATGTTCGACGACGATAGGACAAGCCGAATTGAAGCTGGGGCTCGATACCTCCCAATTGGAGCTCCACCCGCTCTCGCCGAGCTGGCGAAAGCGTTGATGAGTTCGGTAGATGTGGACGGGCTGCCGCCAGCTGCGGGTTGGACGTTGAGTTTCGTCGATGAAGGTGAGTTTGTACCCATTCTTTGTGAGGCAGGACGCGCCTTCGCGTTGAGCTGCTCGACCGAATCTCGGCGCTGACTCGACTCGGAATCTCGTCTCTTGCCGCTCTTAGACAGGACTCACGTCTGTATTCGAGGTCCCGCCGCTAACGTTTGGGTACGATGCGCCGCCCACGGGCAGTCCACCGCCATATACACCCTCCCCGAAGGACGACTTCCAAACGGCGAGGAGCTGGCCTTCAAGTGGCAAGACGAGCAGCAGCGTGGAGGAGGGTCGCCCGCACGGATCAAACGCGATGGGAAGGTCACAGCGATGTACCTCGGCAAGACGGTGGACCCGTACAGCAGCCTCGTCACGCAGACGAGGTGGAGCGTCTTAAGGCGAGAGGGTCAGATTTGGCCGAAGGAGCTGGGCAGGGTGTATGAGATCAGATTCGAGGCTTGCTAGAGAGTTCGAGTGCTCAATATATGGCGATCCAGTGATATACTCTTTGCGAGTCAAGAAGCCTCCGGGCGAGGGCCGCTTCTTCTTCTTCTCGGCGTTCGGCGCAGGCGCTCTTCCTTCCCCTTCACGGTCCCGCGCTGACGATCTCTCGCCCTACTTCCGAAGAGCCCACATTCTCATCCTTATCCCTTCCCTAGCGCATTCCCTCGCCGCTCGCCTCGAACGTGCTCGAGCACCTGCAGAGCGCGCGACCTCTCGAGAGCCGCGCCGAGCGAAAGAGAACTGGCGAAAAGGGCGAGAGTGACATAACAAGGGAAACAAAACGAGTTACTAATACCAAGGGGTGACGAGTGGTGATGATGAGTGAGAGTGATACAAGGGGCCGTCCTCCTCCTCCTCCTTCTGCGATGCGAGCGAGCACCTAACCGAGCAAAGCAACGACGTCTAATGCTTGGAAATCTCCATCTTGGCGACCTGATCATGTACGTCCTCGGGCTCTGAGGGATCTGTTTGCACCACCACATCAACATCAGCTCACGTCCCAAGATCTCGCGGCGCGGAAGAGAAGTAGCAAACTCACCATCCTCCACCGCCCCTCCCTTGCTCTCCTTCTCGATAGTCGCTTGCGAGAGGGTGGTGCGCGCTTCGCGGTTGAGGGAGGAGAGCTTGCGGTGGACCGTGTGCGAGACGCGCAGGGGACGGCGGGTGACCTGCAGTTGATGAAGGGAGAGTAGGAGGAGGTCGGAGAGAAGGGGGACGGGGGACGGGGGGGAGGTCAGCTCGGTCATCCTCTAGCTCGGGAAACACGCCAGAGCGACTCGAGCACCTCTGCTACTTCGCGAAAGAAGGAGCCGACACTCACCATGACGGGCACCGAGCTCTTCTGAATCAAGTAGTTGGAAACCGACCCGAGGAGCATGCCTTTGATCTTTGCCAATCCACGGGAGCCGACAATGACGAGCGTGGGCTCGTGGTAATCGATCATGTCGATAAGCATGTGCTGTTGAGGAGGGGAGGGGAGAGTGTCAGCTTCGCCGAGCAGTGGCGGAGGAGCGGGGAGAAAGAGAGAGAGAGAGTGAGACGAACCCGAGGCACTTTGGCGTGGATGGCTTGACACATGATCGTCACGTGTAGCCGTGTTCGCTCGAGTAGTGCCGTGGCTGCGATGCAGAAAGAGCGTCAGCAGCCGCCGAGAAGGAGAAGCGCTCGGGGTGTGGCCCGGCTCACCTTGTCGACTGAGCATCAACGCGTTGGCTTGCCGTTCGCGCTGATTGACAATCTTGGCCTTCTTGTCGGAGGAAGAGGGGTTGGCGTCGTCCGAGTCGACTTTGAGGGGAGAGGAGGGGGACGGCGGAGGACGAGGAGGAGAGGCGAGGAGGAGCGACGAGGTCAGCGAGGGGACGAGCCTGAGAATAACCGAGAGGCAAGACGTACACTTGGTATCCGTTTCCATCACGCTGACGAGCAGGCACTCGTCTCCGTCGCGCAGAACGGTGCCGATAGCCCACTGGGAGCGCCGAGCCCGAGTCGAAAGGTCAGCGCTGCGCTGCATCCCGGTCACTCACACCGAGAGCCGACCTCGAACGAAAGCGAGAGCCACGAACTCACCTCAATAGCATACAAACTCTCCTCGCTCAAATCACTGGCGACAAGGTACCTCCTCCTCCGCCTCCCCGCCTCGACCTTGTCCGGCTCGCCATGGGTCAAGACGACCGTACACCTATTCTTCTCATAGATAGGTCGTCCGGCAATCAAAGGGAGTGGCTCGAGTTTAGCTGATTTGGTAGGCTTGCGACGGAGAGGTGTTGGGCCGGGGGGAACGACGGGAGGTTGCGAGAGGAGATTGGGCCCTTCGCCGGGGTAGACCATGTCGAGCCCTTCTTTCTCGATGAAGTCGAGGGGCGTTTTCAAAGAGGCGTTGGCCTGTAGTCGTGTGGTGGAGAGGGGGATGGGCGATGCGGAGCGGGCGCGGTCGCGTGCGTGCGGGGTGTGGAAGAGCGGGTTCGGTCAGCGCTGTAGCGGAGCAGAAGGCCAGTAGAAGCTCACCTCTGTATTCCTCTCCAACTCTTCATCCTCCTCGTCCCACTCTTCGTCCTCCTCGTCCGAATCGGAAGCGAAAGCATTGGAAGGGCAAACGACGGGGGCACTATCGCTCTCATCGCCGCTCTCCAGCCCTACATCCCTCCTTAGTCCTTCAGCAGAAGGATCGCGTTGACGGGATTTGGACTTGTCCTTGCGGCGAAAGGGGGAGAGGGAGCGGCCCCGGGAGCGCGAGCGAGAGCGCTCTTCGTCGTCGCTCTTGTCTTTGGGGAGGAGGAGGGAAGGTACATCCCCTTTGGAGGTTACTCGTTTGAGAAATGAGGCCATGTAGCTTGGTAGAGGGTGCTGCTGCTGCTGTAGCGAACGAGGGGAGAAGAGCGAAGGGAGCGAGGGTGGAAGCTGAGCTGAAGCGGGCGAGTGGGGAGAGGGAGAGGCTGGGCGTCAGGCAGAGGGGCGTGCTGGTAGTGCTGTAGTTCGATAGGTCGCTGAAAAGGCCGAGTTGATATGTGAAGCGAGGTTAAAGGGGGAGAGCAAGAGAGAGAGACGATCGCCAATTCGGCCTCGCCGTCACTTGCCAACTACTTCGAGCCGAGCAGGAGACCCTCGCTTCTTCGTCTCTTACTTCGTCTTGCTCGTCGCTTCGCTCTTCGACTCTCGTATAGCACAGTAGCAACTAGCTGATACTCGGCTACAGTCAGCCAACTGCCTTCCTACTCGAACCACCTGCTCTGATACAACACACCGCGTTTCCCCTCTTTCGTGCGTCGCCTCTCCTTCTCTGAGACTGCCTCTGCTACAGCTCTCAGCACTCATCACATCATCTCCTACAGATTTACACACTCTTTCTCATCCCTTTCCAACCCACCCTCCCATCTTTTGCTCTTCCCTCCCGCACACCCAACCTCCGTCATCACCAAGCGCGCCTAAGATGGACCTCGGCGACGCCGTCCTCAACGCTCACCGAGCGCACAAGGAATCTTCCCAGTCCCCTCCTCCGATATCACACTCGGATGCACAAGGCGCTCCTTCTGTAGCAGGAGCAACTACCGCAGGAGTCCCCGAAGCTCATCCCTCCGCTTCACCCTCATCGCCTACCTCGCCTACCTCCCCGACCTCCCACTCCTTCTTCCACCAATCTCACTCGACGCCCCCTCAATCCCCCCTCAAGAAGACCACCACCAACACCTCCTCCAACACCATCGGCACGGGCTCCACCCCCCGTCCCAAGCACCGCTCGCAAGCTTCCTTCGACTGGTTCGGCACCGAAGGTCGGGACGGCGCTTCCAATGCCCGAGATAATGTCGGGCGAGGGAGCGGGAGGATGGAGTCACCAGGAGGAGGAGGCACGGGGCCTTCCAACGCTGCTGCGCTGAGGTTCCCCGGCGGAGGTCAGCATCGTGGAATCTCCAAGACGGCGAGCCACGATACTCCTCTCGCTGAGAGTCCGATGGAGAGGAGCGAGGATGAGGGAGGGGAGGAGGATAGCGAGCAGATGAGGGGCAATGGGCTGCGAGGAGCCTTCACCGCCGAGGATAAGATGAGGGGCGCCAAAGCCCTTCGCCAGTGGTCGGGGGACGATTCGACCGACACCTCGACGACGGGAGGAGGAGGAAAGAAGAACAAGCAGAGGAAGACGAGGGAAAGGTCCGCTAGTATGGGCGCCGTCGAGGGGGGAAGGAGTCGCAGCCTTTCGCTCAGCCGGAACGCCAAAGCCCGTTCGGTTCGCAACGGCGGCGGTGGAGAGGGAGAGGACGCCGATTGGGAAGACGAAGGACGGGACCAATTCGCCGAAGGAGGCCCCTCCCTCAAGAGCGGCGGAGGCGCGCCGGGCGTAGGAGCTCGCAAGCATAGCATGTGGGGTGGGGCTGCTGGGTTCCTTGCTGGCCGAGGAGCAGGAGAGCATTCGGGGACAAGTACGCCGGATGCGGGGAGCGATAGGGAGGATGGAGGGCAGAGTTCGAGTGGGGAGAAGGCGAAGCGGCCGGCGGCGCAGAGGCGGGGGTCGGCTTGGGGTGTGGTGAGGAATAAGTTGGGCAAGGGAGGCAAGCCGGCGAAGAAGAAGACGGGAGAGACGCTGACGGGTCATGAGCTCATCTCGGTGAGTTTGACCTGATTTCTTGCTTCGCTTTCGCGTTCTCGGCGCTGACCTCTTCCTCCTTCTCGCTCTCGCTCGCAGGAACTCACCACCGGCATCCTTCCCATGGTCCTCGTCAAGATGTCACTCATGGATCGCGACGAGCGAGGCGACCACCGCATCCCCATCCTCATGAACTACCTCAGTGAGTTTGACCCGCTCGCCGATAAAGCCACGCTCGGCGCTGATCTCCTCTTCCCCCTACTCCCTTCTACTCCCCCTCCTCTTCCCCCTCCTTCGCCTCCTCCACCAACTCTACCAGAGCTCAAAATCACCGACTCGCTCTACCCCTTCCACGACCGCCACGCCGTCTTCCGGATCGAGCTGGAATACGGCGACGGCGCCGTCAAATGGGTCATCTACCGCGAGCTCAAGGATTTCGTCAACCTCCACGCCCACTACCGCGTCGCCAACCTCCGGCAGGGAGTAGACAAGTTCCCGACGTTCCCCAAGACGAGCATCCCGTATCTCAACTGGTTGAAGACGGAGAGAGGGAGTGTGGGCAAGGCGGACTTTACGAGGGCGCAGAGGCAGGCGTTGGAGGATTATTTGTTGAAGCTGATTAGGGCTACGGTGAGTTGGTCTCTGGACGTCTCCACTCTCTCTCTTCCCTCCCCTCTCTCGTACCGTCCTCGCTCCCATTCTCGCAGCCCAGTCTAGTCTCTCCGATACAAAGGCTGACGATCTTCACACTCCATCTCACAGATGTTCCGTCCCGAAGCCAACCGTCTTTGCAAGTTCCTCGAGATCTCGGCCATGTCGCTGTCGCTCGCCAGCCGAGGCGGAGAGCAGGGCAAGCAGGGCTACCTCGTGAGTTGTCTTCTCCTACTTTGATCTCCCGTCCTCTCCCTTTCTCTTCTGTCGAGACAGCTGGGTACATGACCCGAACCGAGATGAGCTGACTTCCCTTCCTTTCCATCTCGCAGAGCATCCTCTCCTCTGGTGCCTCGCGTCGCAAGCCTACCGGCTTCCACCCACTCTCCTGGAAGAAGCGCCACGAGCCCAAGTGGTTCATCGTCAGGGACAGCTACGTCGTCGCGACTGACGACCCAGCTTCGGTGAGTCGAGTCGAGCGCCGAGTTCGAGCGCCGAGTTCGAGCTTCGAGCTTTCGCAGTCGCATCGAGAGCTGACCGAGCTCTTGCTACGCTACCACAGACCGAGGTCTACGACGTCATCATGGTCGACTACACCTTCGAGCTCGAGCGGCCCAAGCGCATCCTCCGCCAAGGGCTCAACCTCGTCACCGGTGGCGGCTCGGCCGAGGACCTCAACACCGACGACCCCAACGCCGAGCCCGACGAGCTCATCGCCAACGCCGAAAAGCCGCTGGGGCACCGCGGCGCCGGCGACCCGAACGATCCTTCGACGACCAATACCGAGGGGCAGCGGTTGAAGGATTCCTCGAACCATACGTTTTACCTCAAGACGAGCGAGAGGAAGCTGAGGCTGGTGGCCAAGACGGAGAGGCAGCAGGATCAGTTTATCGCGAGTATTGAGAAGATGCTGGCCAAGACGATCTGGGCGGGCAGGAATCGCTTTGATTCGTTTGCGCCGATTCGGTTGAATGCTAGTGCGCAGTGGTTGGTGGATGGAGTGAGTTGGTCTGGGCTGTTGATAGTCGAGTAAGCACTGACCCGATTTGTCGAGTGCAGCGTGATTACTACTGGTCCCTCTCTCGCGCCATCCTCCTCGCCAAGCACAAGATCTAGTGCGTTCGCATCTGTCTTCTGAGGTGGTTCGACTCTGCTGACCACTCTCGTCATCTCAAACAGCATCCACGACTGGTGGCTCTCGCCCGAGCTCTACCTTCGTCGCCCCGCCGCTCTCAACGGTTCGGCCTCTCTCCCGTTGAGGTATCTCAGACCGAGCTGACGAGCCTTCGCCTGCAGAGAAATGGCGTCTCGATCGCCTCCTCCAGCGCAAGGCCAAGGAGGGAGTCCAGATCTTCGTCATCGTCTACAAGGAGGTTTCCAACGACTTCACGTGAGTCGACCTCGGCGTCCTCTCAGCTCGGCGAAGTTGAACCGCGTGCTGACCTCTCCTCGCTCCTACAGCCCCGTCGACTCGAACTACACCAAGACTCGCCTTCGAGGCCTGCACCCCAACATCCATGTCCAGCGTTCGCCTTCGCACACCTCGACCGGCACTCTTCTCTGGTCGCATGTGAGTCCCGCGCCGTTCGGAATGAACTTACAGCTGACGTACTGGCGATCCCACAGCACGAGAAGATGTGTGTCGTCGACGAGACGATCGGCTTCATGGGAGGATTCGATCTCTGCTTCGGCCGGTCCGTCCTTCGCTCTCCTCACATCTCACTCAGCCTTCGCTGACACCGCTCCCTCAACAGATGGGACACTCCCGGTCACGTCCTCGTCGACGATGGACCCAATGTGGTTTACGACCCCGAGATGAAGGACGCCGACAACCATACTCGCGAGAACTCGCAGATCTGGCCTGGAAAGGACTACTGCAATCAGCGCGTGCTCGACTTTCACACGCTCAACAAGCCCGAGGAGGATATGTACGATCGCAGCAAGGTCCCTAGGCAGCCTTGGTGAGTCTTTCGAGCGAGCGGCTAGACGGAGGAGCTGACTCGCTTTCATACGTCTCGCAGGCATGATATCGGTCTTCAAATCATCGGACAACCCGCTCGTGATCTCTGTCGCCACTTTATTCAACGGTGAGCTTCGTTCTCGTTCTTTCTCCTCGACCTCCGCTGACCTCTTCGTGCCGTCCTCGCCCGTTTCGCTCGCTCGCAGCTGGAACTTCCTCCTCCGCACCAAGAACCACACGATCAAGATGCCCTTCCTCATCCCCGCGCCCGACTTCACTCCTCGTCAACTGCAGGAGCAGCGCATCACCGGCACTTGCGAGATTCAGATCTGTCGCTCGGTCGGTCCTTGGTCGATGGGCATCTCGCACATTGAGCACTCGGTGAGTAGCTAGTCGAGAGCGGAAGAGACTACAGTCGCTGATCCGACTTCGCCTGCAGATTCAGAACGCCTACATCAAGGCGATCCAGCTCTCGGATCATTTCGTCTACATCGGTTCGTCTCACTTCCGCAACGCTCTCTTTTCAGCGCGCTGACTCTCTTCAATTTCCACAGAGAACCAGTTCTTCATCTCTTCGACTGAGGTGGAGGGCACCGCTATCGAGAACAAGATTGGCGACGCTCTCGTCTCGAGGATCATCCGCGCTCACAGCGAGGGAACGCCATGGCGCGCCGTCATCGTCATCCCTCTTGTTCCAGGATGTAAGCTCTTCTCGCTCTTTTGACTCCCCTCGCACCTACTCACTCTCTCCGTTCCGCTCGCAGACCCCTACCCCATCGACCACTCGGACGCCGGTTCGGTTCGCCTCATCATGGAGTGCCAGTACGCGACCATTTGCCGCGGCGAGCACTCCATCTTCGCTCGCCTGCGCCGCGAGGGTATCGATCCCGACGAGTACATCACCTTCTTCGGCCTACGAGGATGGGGCA
Source organism: Leucosporidium creatinivorum (assembly GCA_001600635.1). Lineage (NCBI taxonomy): Eukaryota > Fungi > Basidiomycota > Microbotryomycetes > Leucosporidiales > Leucosporidiaceae > Leucosporidium > Leucosporidium creatinivorum. The sequence continues at coordinate 732,053 of BCKL01000006.1, read as the reverse complement.
AGCTCGGCTCGGGCGCGCTGACGACCGAAGCCGTGAGTTGACATGCTCTCTAGTCCTCGCTGAGCTCGATGCTGATCGTATCGCTCTTCAACAGGTCTACATCCACGCTAAGGCCATGATCGTGGACGACCGTACCGTCATCATCGGCTCGGCCAACATCAACGAGCGCTCGCAGCGCGGCGACCGCGACTCGGAGCTCGCCTGCATCATCCGCGACACCGACATGATCGACAGCACCATGGCCGGCAAGCCCTACAAGGTCGGCCGCTTCGCCCACACGATGCGCGTGCGCCTCATGCGCGAGCATCTCGGAGTCGACGTCGACGAGCTCGAGGCGCAGGAGGGAACCCACGAGGATCTGCTCAAGAAGGAGGCCAATCCCGACAAGATGCAGACGGACGAGGACGCCTGGGACCCCGACCACCAGCAGGAGCCGCACGGCGAGGGCAAGCCCAAGGTCGGCGACACCTTCACCTGGACCCGCACCATGGCCAGCTCGCTCGCCGAGAACACTGGATCCGTTATGGCCGGCGCCAAGGAGGTTGTCAGCCTCGGCATGCAGAAGGGCACCGAGAACGTCGGCAAGACGTTCGGCATCGTCGAGGATGAAATGGAGGGAGCGTCCAAGAAGCAGATTGAGGACGAGGAGACCGAGACGGACGCCGACCGCATCGTCAAGGGCACCAAGGAGGGCAAGGGATTCGCTTCCACCGTCGTACCGACTCTCGAGGAGAAGGTGATGGCTGAGGGTCGACCCGTCGGCGAGGACAAGAAGCGGATGGACGAGGTCAACGGCAAGAAGAAGGTCGAAGGCTCCATTACCGTCAAGGAGCGCAAGAAGGGCACGACCAACACGCCTCCTCGTATGACCCAGGGCGACATCTACGACGACAACCCCGGCTCGGAGGATCAGAGCAAGTCGAAGCACAGCACGGTCGAGGAGGACGCTCAGCGTCAACTCGGCGAGGAGACGACTCAGCGCAACCCGGCCGTCGACGATACGAGGAAGCTCGAGGCCGACCCCGACGTCCAGCAGCGCGTCGAGGAGGATTCGCACGAGACGGTTCGCCCTCTGGCTCCCATCACCGAGACGAGCAGCGACAACGTCCACCCTCACCGCATCCAGGATCAGCTTCCCCCTCCCGACATCTCCAAGAAGCCCGTCATCAACGGCCGCCCTTCCAACGACCGCCTCTCGGTTCCTTCATCCTACCCTCCCTCGCCCGACGCTACCTCCACCACCGACACCAACTCCGGCACCGACTCTCCTCCCGCACCTCCCTCCTCGTTCGACTCTCGCTCTCGCTCTCAGTCGACCTCGCAGGGCTCGAGGACGACCACTTCCTCCGGCCCTCCCGAGCACTTCTCGAGCAAGGCCAACGAGACGGCCGTCAACCGGAACAAGATTACCAGCTCGCTGCACCGCAACTTGCGCGAGAAGGGCAAGAGTGTCTACTCGCTACCGACCGCTGCGCCGACTGTCGACCCTCATGGCTTCAGTGACCCGCTGGTCGACTCGTTCTACAAGGACGTTTGGATGGCAGCTGCTGTTCGCAACACGCAGGCGTACCGCAAGGTCTTCCGTTGCGTTCCCGACGATCTGGTGCAGACTTGGAAGCAGTACCGCGAGTTCCAGGTGAGCTCCTCCTTTCGCCCTGTTCGCCGAGCACCGAGCTGTCGCTGATCATCTTCGCTTCTCGCAACGTTATCAGACCTGGGCCGAACGTCACAACAAGGTGAGCTCTGAACCCTCCCTCCTTCTCTGATCGACGAAGCTAACACCTTCCCTCTTCCACAGGCTCCCAAGGATTCGGTTCCCGCCGGCGACGACGAGCCCTTCTCCAACCCCGAGAAGCACCAGGGCACGCACGGCTCCGGCGGAGGAGGCAGCGGCGGAGGAGCGATGGGCCAAGGGACCAACGAACCCCCAGCAGGCGAAACGATGCACAAGACCAACTCTCGGAGCGGTCGCGCTCGGGCGCTCTCCTCGGTCGGCTCATCCTTCCAGGGCAACAGCGGCTCGGATACGCCCAAGGGCAGGGAGCGGTCGAGCACGCTTGCGGGCGAGGGTCATGATCATGATGAGGGATTCCCGGCGCATGAGAGGGATCAGATGGAGGAGTGCTTGGAGTCGATGTCGGGGACGCTGGGTGAGTTCCTCTTGTCTTCGGTCATTTTCGCTCGAGCTAGGGCGCTGACTTCTTTTTCATCTTCGATTTCACTCTCTTACAGTCGTCTTCCCTACGAGGTGAGCTACTTTCCTCGACCAGCTTCGGAGCCGCTTCGGCGCTCGTTTCTCCTCTTACCTGAAGCTCCCTCACTAATTCGCATCTCGCCACACAGGTTCCTCGAGGCCGAGTCAGCAGGCGGAAACTTCTTGTTCAGCAAGGATCGTCTCCCCCCGCTCAGCATCTACGATTAAGGATGGAGAGGAGAGTGAGACGGAGGCGAGGACGGCGCACTTAATAGCAAGGATGGACTGGCGCTCATGACGGACCTTTGTAATCCAGGGTACACCTTAGTTTGAACAATTCAGGATAGCCGGAGAGAGTCGGAGACAGCGATCTGAGGCTCGCGAATCGCCAGCTTCGGACCTCGGCGGGGCGGGTAGGTGAGGGTGTGGAGATAGGTTCAAGTCGGTCGCAAAGACAGCTGCACGACAGTAAACCGAGTCAAAACTCGAGTCAAACGCCTCTCAAGGATCCTTGCCGAGGAGTCGGGCGTGTGAGGAGCAGTGAAATGTCGCCGGTCTCTGCGAAGGCCGGAGCTGGTCGAGCCGACGAGCGTGACCGGCCAAGTTCGAACTTCGAGAAAGTCGATCCCGGCTTTCAGTCTCTTACATCTCACTTCTCACTTCAGAACTCGCCTACAGCAAACCATGTCACCATCATTCGAAGCGCAAGAGGACACTCACTTCCAGCAAGAGGTGGCCAAGGTCAACGAGTGGTGGAAGGTGCGCAATCCCGCCCCCGAGCAAGAGCCCTCGTCGCTCGTCGTCGCCGTCTCTTGGAGGACAGCTGGCTAACTTGAATTTGTACCCTGTCATGTAGAGCCCTCGCTTCAACGGCCTCGTGCGCCCCTACACTGCTGAGCAGGTCGTCAGCAAGAGGGGCACTATCGAACTCTCGTACCCTTCCAACGTCCAAGCCAAGAAGCTCCACGCTCTCCTCAAGCACAAGGCCAGCAAGAAGGAGGTCTCCCACACTTACGGAGCGTGAGTCGTCTGCTCCCCTACAATTCCAATACTTCCTTTCCCTCGCTTGTTCGACGTGAAGAAGCCCGGGACGCGGGGAAATCCTGGAGGCCCCTCAGGTCGCTCAAAGTCGAGTATGTAGGGGAGCAGGGGAGTGTAGCGCTACACAGCAGTGGTTCAAACCTCTCCTTGGACGTCCATACAACCTCCCGCGCTCCCGAGACCGTCAGGCTGACCCCTCCCGACCCGTTCCGCCACCTTTCTCGCTTCGTAGGCTCGACCCCGTCCAGGTTACTCAGATGGCCAAGTACCTCGACACCGTGTACGTCTCTGGATGGCAGTGCTCGAGTACCGCTTCCTCGTCCAACGAGCCTGGACCTGATCTCGCCGGTGAGCTCGCTCTCATCTCCGTTCCTCTTCTCCGACGCACGGCAAGCTGATCTTTCTCCTCGCAAAACACCTACAGATTACCCTTCCAACACTGTTCCCAACAAGGTCGAGCACCTCTTCATGGCCCAGCTCTTCCACGACCGGAAACAGCGCGAGGCTCGCTCCGGCCTCTCGGCAGCTGAGCGTGCGAAGACGCCCTACATCGACTACCTTCGCCCCATCGTCGCTGATGGAGATACTGGACATGGAGGACTCACTGCCGTCATGAAGCTCACCAAGATGATGGTCGAGAAGGTGAGTTTCGGGCCGTCGGCGATAGCTCGGACTTGGTCGCTGACCTTGCTCACTCGCCTCGGCAGGGAGCTGCTGGTATGCACATCGAAGATCAGATGCCGGGAACGAAGAAGTGTGGACACATGGCCGGCAAGGTGCTCGTCCCCATCTCGGAGCACATCAACCGCCTCATCGCCATCCGCCTTCAATACGACATCATGGGCGTCGAGAACCTCGCTGTCGCCCGGACCGACGCCGAGGCTGCCACCCTCCTCTCCTCCAACGTCGACGAGCGCGACCACGCGTTCATCCTCGGCTCCACCAACGAGTCCATCGGCCATCTCGTCACCGTCATGAACAAGGCCGAGCGCTCGGGCGTCAACGGCGACGCTCTGCAGAAGATTGAGGACGACTGGACCAAGTCGGCTGGCCTCACACTCTACTCGGACGCCGTCGCCGCCGCCGCCAAGGCCAAGGGCGCCTCCCAGTCCAAGATCGCCGACTTCCACAAGCAGTCGGCGCACGTCTCGCACGAGCAGGCCATCAAGCTCGCCAAGTCGCTCCTCGGCGTCTCCATCTTCTGGGACTGGGATGCTCCTCGTACTCGCGAGGGCTTCTACCGCTACCAAGGAGGAACGCAGTGCGCCATCAACCGCGCCGTCGCCTTCGCGCCCTACACCGACCTCCTCTGGATGGAGACCAAGTCACCCATCCTTGCACAGGCCAAGGAGTTCGCTGCTGGTGTCCACGCCGTGCACCCCGGGAAGTGGCTCGCCTACAACCTCTCGCCGTCGTTCAACTGGAGCGCTGCTGGCCTCGACGAGAGCCAGATGAAGGAGTACATTTGGGAGCTTGGCAAGCTCGGCTTCGTCTGGCAGTTCATCACTGTAGGTCGTTGAGTTTCCTCTCTTGGCCGAGCCTTGCTGATCGCTACCTCGCCTACAGCTCGCCGGACTGCACTCGAACGCCTACATCTCGGACTCGTTCGCGAGGGCATTCGCTACCGTACGTTCACGCTCAGAGTTCTCTCCGTCTTTTCTTCGCTGATGTCGACTCTTCTTCTACACTGCAGGACGGCATGAAGGCCTACGTCAACCTCATCCAGGCCAAGGAGAGGGAGTGCGGTACCGACGTTCTCACTCACCAGAAGGTTCGTCCTCTTTCAAGTGTCGCCTTGCAGTTGACAGAGCTCGCGCTGACCTTCTCTTTCGCCTCTCCGCTCTCTCCAATAGTGGTCGGGAGCCGACTACGCCGACAACCTGCTGAAGACCGTCACCGGAGGAGTCAGCAGTACCGCCGCTATGGGAGCTGGAGTCACGTACGTTCATCCAGGCTTCTCCCCATGTAATCTTCCACTGACCCCTCGCCATCCTGTCCCACAGCGAGTCGCAGTTCAAGCACTAAGCGATTACTTCGGCGCCTGCCTTCTTTTCGCTTTGCCATCGATACCCCCTGCGCGACCTCTCGCTGTAACCCCCTTGACCCTGTCCTGAATCAAAACTCTATTTCGTCCCTTCCCTTCCGCGTCCGAGAGAGCAGCGAAGGCCGAGTCGAGAACGAGGGGTGACAGCGCTGAGCTCAGGCGAACCTTTGACAGCGAAGACAGCTGCATGACATCGAAAAAAAGAAGGTATCTACTGAGATCTAACGAGTTGCGTATGCTTACAAATGCCGACACGAGTGACGCTCATTCCCCCCTCCAGCTCAGACTTTCTGACCTCGACTCAACGACCGCAATCACCAGCGCTGCTCCTGCCACTCCCACTCCCGCTTCCACTGCCATCCGATCCACTCCTACTCGGCGGCCTCGAGGTCGACAATCCCGACAAGCTCGGCGAACGATGCTGGCTGACGTTGCTGGTGAGGAAGGGAGGGATGGGCGACGCTGGCCTCGAAGCGAAGGAGGGGGATTCTGAGAGGGAGGATCGCGGGAGAGCGGCGCGTGGATATGGAGGAGGTGTTGCTGAAGGGAGTGCCGAGGAGAAGGTGGCGAAGGAGAAGGCAGAAGCCGACATGGGAGGAGTAAGGGGCGACGAGGAGTGAGCGAGGTCGTAAGTCGTTCCGTTGGGGTCGTGGACGTATGGTGACGCTGGTGGTGGTGGTGAGGAGATGTCGCTATCCTGCGCGACTCCCAGCTCCTCACTCCTTCTCTCAGCTTCAGTCTCGCCCTCCGCTCCATCGCGAGCTTCTCGACTCCGCTCCTCAGCAGCGGCAGTCAGCTCCCTCATTCTCTCCCTCTCCTTCGCCTTCCTCTTGGCAATCTCCCACTCCAGCCCCGGCCCTCCATACGGCGCGAATCGCTCCTCCAGCTTCGACGGCGTTTCCGCTCCCGCCAAGTGCACTCCCTCCGGTCCCTCAGCCACGACCCTCAGCTTCTCCGAGGAGTCCAGCCCTCGGGAAGCAAAGACGACCCGTAGATTGCCGTGAAGGTAGTACTTGGGCTCGGCAGGGGCTTTCGGCCTTCCTCCCGCCGCCATGGTCGGCCCTCCTCCTGCGCTCTTCCCCATTCCCGTAGGCGGGCAGCAGAACTGTAAATGTACCGCATACCTCAGTCTCCCTTTACTGTCCTCCCCAGCACCAGCTTCCACCGTATAGCTCTTCTGACGCAGGAACGTCTTGCCGCCTTTCCCTTCTCGCTCCAATCCCGTCAGGTCGTAAGGGATGAGGAAGAGCTTGATGGCCGTCGAATGAGGGTTCCTGACGACGAGTTGGACTTGGCCGACTCGAGGGACGCGGTAGCCGGGGAATCGAGGAGGAGTGGGAGGAGGGTTTGGCGAGGGTGGTGCCGGGGAGCATGGAGGATCGGGCGGTGCGGTAGATGGAGGGTGGAGGAGGGAGAGATAGTGCACGTCGAGCTCTACGGTGCCGACGTAGGGGGCAGAGCTCTTCGTGCCCTCGCCGTTGGTGTAGTAAAAGGCTCCGAACGGGATAGTGAGGTGTGGCGGGCAGCGAAGCCTCGTCGGAGCGTCCTTGCCGCCGAGCACGCCTATTGATGCGACGAAGGGTAAGGGGAGAGATGGTAGAGCTGATAGTCGACCCGAAAGCAGTGACTGCTCGAATGACCCGACCAGCGAGCCGAATGGAGGCGCTGAGCCGCTCGATGAGGAGAGGGATACGGATGAGCGTCGACGGCGGGTTGGCGTGGGAGAAGGATGAAGTGTATTGGAGTAAGGCGAGGGCTGCTGGGGAGACGGTGTTGGGGATCCTGGAGGCGGAAACTGGGCGGATCGTCGCCGAGGTGAGGAGGAGGATGGGTCGGGAGAGCTGGGCCCAGCAAGGGGGGAGCGAGGAGAGGTAGAGTAGGGGAGGGGGGCCGAGACGACTCGTTTTGAAAATGCCGTTTGGCCGTCTCCTGGCTTGCCGAACCCTAAACTCGGCGATGGGGATCCGACGAAAGCGCCGTCTCCCTCACTCGAGCCGCTCGAAACGGCGGTATGACTGAAGGCCGGCAGGAGATCTTGTAGCGGTCCATCGACAGCTTGGCTGATGAATGAGGCTGACGAGTCGAAGGAAGTGTGGAGCTGCTGATAGGAGGAGGACGAGGGGGAGAAGGGCGAAGGCGAGCTGGGGATGGCGATAGGCTCGGAGGAGGGAGACAGAGTCGCTGTACTAGATTCGGTTTCGGAACGGGTAGTGGAGACGGACATGGAGGAGGGGCGAGTTGGGCGATGGTCTACTTGAGGCGAGGGGGGAGGGAGGAGAGGAGAGATCAGCGAAACAGCTCGGATGAGGCTGTAGGGAAGTGAGAGCAGCTTCGTCGCGCTGAAAGAATACACCTCATCTTGCTTCTGCTGTACTGAAGCTGCACCAGCTTGCAGCCTCCAGCCCTCGTCCCCGCCTGACGCCCGAGCGTCTCCCAGCCTTTCGCACGAGGAGCAGCCAACTCACCGTGAAACCTGCCCCAGCTCATCTTGTCTGTTATCAGTGACTGTCCCTGCTATCCCAAATCCGCTGCTATAGCCCAGCCGTTCCGAACTGAGCCCGAGGGAGGCGGATGCGCTTTCTTGACGACTGGGTGGCGCGGGAGGCGTGTCGAGTGGAGCAGAGCCAGTCCGTGCGGGTCAGGAGGATATGAGTCTAGTGCTGTGGGTGTCTGGCGAAAGGTGAGGGCGAGCAGAGCGAAGGAGAAGGATAAGCCTGGAATCGTCGAAGCTGAAGCTCCCTCGCTTCGCAGGCAAGGCCTCGACGGTGCTCCGAACCAGCTGCAGAGTGTGCAGCGTGCAGCACTGGCAGATATAGCTGCCTGCTCGATCAGCTCAGTCGGAAGCCTTTGAAGCTCGCGGTCGGCCTCAGGCCCCTCTCCGAAGTCAGCCTCGGCGCCGAAGGTCCAACAGCGGATAAGCAAGCTCTTACAACACACTTCTGAGCACTAAGCACGTCCCCAGGACTACTACTACTCCACAAACACCCTAAACCCCTCCACGCCCGTCCACCTCCTGGCCAACAGCTTGCCCATGCCCGTCGGCTGAGAGAACGCTACATCCTTGCTCTTTTTTTCCTGGGTGATGGGATGGCCATAGATGTAGCGAGCGGCCATCTGGTCGAGTAGAAGGGAGGCGAGCCCGTATCGGCGGTGGGAGGTAGTGGCCCAAATTCGGTGCACGCCGAGAATGGTGGGGACGGGGTGAGGGCTGCGAGGGGGAGACGAGGTCAGCAAGGGAGCTCCGAGGGGGAAGGAGAGACTACTCACGAGCAGAAGATGGCTCCGGAGTCCTCGCCGAAGCGGAGGAGCGAAGGGTCGGGCGTGCTATTTATCGAAGGCGAGGAGGATCCCTCACTCGAGGATGCGGAAGACGGCGGTGAGGCAGAGACGACGACCTCGTAGGCCTCCTCGATACGTTGAACGACGGCAGCGGCAATGACCTTGCGTTGAGGCGTGATAAAGAGAAAGACCTTGGAGCCGACAAGCTGGTCGACCGTAAGTTCGGTCGCTGAGAGTTCGGTGTCGATGGTGGAGAGGACGTCCTTGATCTGTAGGAGAGCTCGGTCGGTCAGCGGATTTTTCCAAACCTCTGATGTACGTCCCATCGACTCACCCTTCGGCCTACAGCTCCCTCTGCACCCGCATCAACCATCAAGATCCTCCCTCCCTCCTTCCCACCCCACTCCACTCCCTCCTCCAACACACTAACGCCCTTCAGCCCCGCATCATTGACCACCCAATCACACCCTCCTACCACCTTCTTATGATGCCTATCGTGGAGGTTCATATCCTCTGGCGTGCGAGAGTAGGAAAGCGAACAAACGGGGCAAGAGAGGGTCGAGTGTCCCGCCGTTTCGAAGGGGTCGAGGAAGAGTTGCTCCATCTTGGGCTTGGTGGAGGGTTTGGACTTGCTCTTGCCGGAGGTGGTGCCGCTGCTGCTGCTGCGCTGAACGGCCGAGCTCGGTCCCTCGCCCAGCATCGCCGAAGTCGCCTTCCTCCTCCCTGGCAAGCTCGGTGCAGGTCTCCTGCTCTCCTCGTCCTCTGGCTCTTCATCAACGTTCCTGCTCCTCTTCCTCGGCGACACCCTCGCGAAAAAGCTCCTCAAATCCCCCTTCGTGGCCGCCTCCTTCTCCCTCAGTCCGCCTCTCGGCGGTTTGCGTTCCCTCTTGGTGGGAGTAGTAGGGAGGGTAGTTTCGTCCAACATGACTTGTTTGCCCTCGTCGAGTGGCTGTGGTGAAGTAGGAGGCGAGTCGCTCGGTGGTTCTGGAGGCGCGTCGGAGGAGAGCGAGGTTATTTGGTCTTGCTCGGAGGAGAGTAGGTCGGTCCAGTCGGAGCTGGGAGCGAGGGAACGTCTACTAGAGCTGGTTGTGGAGCAGGAGGTAGAAGCGCGGGAGCTGTAGATTTGTAGCGAGAGGTGTGAGAGCGGGTCAGTGCGTCGCTCGCGTGAGTTTGAGCTGAAGGAGAGCAGGACATACGAGGAGGAAGCAGCTGTAGCTTTGTTACGCGAGCCGTATTGTCTCTTGACGGCGGGTCGGGCGGATAAGCTGTTCGTGGTGAAGGAGCGCTAGTCAGCGAGGAAAGCGTTGACGCGCTGCGCCCAGCTCAATGGTAGACACAAGGCGACTTACGAGCTCGACATGCTGTACTGGAGCAGTTGAAGCTAGAGGTATTCGCTTGTACGACAGTACGAGAGTCGCCGGTTGAGACGAAGAGGCGGGAGAGCAAGAACTGAAAGGTCGAAGTCACGAGAGTGTTTGCTTCGACGCGTTGATCCGCGAGCGAGAGATTCGAAGAACTACAGCCCTACAGTACAGCTCACCCACACCTATCTACAACACTCTATCAGAAAGCGCGTCCCTTGCCCTTGACATCCGACTCGCCCGAACTCGTCGGCGCATGAGACGGCGCCGAGCCAGCAACTTGGCTTCTCCCCTCCAGCTCCTCGACCATGACTTGCATCTGTAGATGGGAGGGGATCAGCGCGAGTGACAGTACCTACAGAAAGCTCAACTCACACTCAGCATCCCCATCGAGACGCTTCGGAGCGGGTTGAGCCTGTTCTTCGGTTGGCCCGAGGAGGCCCTCTCCTCGGCGGGGAACCATTCTGTGGGAACGAGCTGCGGAACGTCCGACGGAATCAGTCGTTGCCCCTCAGAGTCTGGGGGCGACACGCACCTTCTGCCTGGCCTGCTCCGACTCTGGAGGCTCGGGATCAAACATCTCGGCGACGACGGCGAAAGAGACTTCTGCTCGGCCGGAGTGGATGGTGGTTCAGTACAGCTCCGAGCGTACGAGAAGATCAAATACACACCTCTATCGAGCTCGGCATAGTGAGTAGCGGCGTAGTTGATCTTGCTGACCAGCGCACGAAAGAGGTCGTCAAGGTCGGCGCGGGAGAGTCCTCGGGCGGCAGGTCTGTTCGGGGGGCGAAGAGAGGGCTCCCTTAGTCGTCAGATCTGTTTAACGTCAAGCAGAGTGGAACCACGCACACGAAATCCTCCCCGGTCAACTCCCTCTCATTGACGAGCCACTCGAAATCAAAGACGAACCGCTCGAGCGGCGTTTCATCCAGGTTGGTAGCTTTGATGACGAGCGCGACCTTCTGTAGGGTGTGCTTTGATTTCGATTCCGTAGAGCTGGGTCAGCCAGCGTCTCGGCGACAGCTGGGCCTAAGCCGCTCGACCGAACCGAGCAAACTCACCTTGCCCAACTCCTCCTTGACGCACTGGACGATGCGCTTGACATACTCGGTCAACGGAGGGTTCCGCGACTGCCAGACTGCGATGCCGTATTTCTGCTTTTGCGCGAAGATCTCTATCGCGGTTGAAGGGAGCGAGCGAGCGCCGAGGTCAGTCGGGAGAGGAGAGAGCGGGAGGGAGGAGAGACGCACGAGCCGGGTAGACGTGGCGGAGGTAGAGGATTGAGTGGAAGATGACTTCGACTGTCGCGGGCGATCATAGGAGAAGTGAGAGGAAGGTCAGCTCGTCCTGCGAGGGTGGGGAGAGGCGAGAGAGAGCTCGCTCACGGAACTTGGCGACCTCGTCGATGGTTTCTATGAGGTGGGAGCAGGTCAACTCATCAGTATGTAAGGTCTACAGCAGCGGGCAGCGCACCTTTGTAGCTCAAGACGTTGGGCATCGTTCAGTCCGTCGTTTCAACGCTACTCTCCGGGCTGGACAACTGCTGAACCCTTTCTGAGCTGCAGCAGAGCTCCTCCAATCGCTGGCTGAGGTCCCTCCTGCTCCTCCTGCTCTCGAAGTCGTGTGGTGAACGAGCTGAGGCCTCTGAGGTCAACGAGCGACGATGCGGCGCTGTAGAGCTGCACTGGTGGTGAAGCGAGTTCAGTTGACCTGTAGCTGGTTGTGATGAGCTGCCGCTGGTGCTGTACGAGAGCCGAAGATGAGAAGCAGCGTAATGGGCGAAGGCAAGAAGCGCGAGAGGTCCAGCAGGAGGCTGCAGGTCTTGATGATAGTGAGGAAGTAGGAGGAGCTTATAGCGCTACAGTCTAGCACCTTGAGCCTCCGAGCGCTCCCCTACAACTCCTTCTCGCGTATCTCGGCGATTCGACCCTCTCCGCGCCTTTCGCATGCGCACTCTTTCGCTTCCTTCTTGGCCTTACCTCGACGCCTCTCACAGCAGCAGCGAGTGCAATGCCAAGGATTGAGTAGGTTTCTCCAATGCGCTACGCCTCCCGTCCAGCCATCGCCCGCCGCCCTCCGACTGGTCCGAACGAACTGCGTAATGGTCTCAGAGCCTCGACAGCTGTCGATGCTGGGCGTTCGTGCAGACAGAGGGGACACCGTGAAAAAGACGGGATTGTGTGGCCTTGGCACAATATGGGGAGGAGCCGAGTCAACGGAGCAGCTCAGCAAAGCACTCGGCCGAGGAGATGGCCTGCGCCCAGCTTGTGTTGCAGCAGCTGCAGAGGGCTGGAGGGGTCCTGATATACTCTCGGTCAATGGTAGTCATTCCTGACAACTGAGCTGAGCTTTTCAAAGCTTTTTAACCTCCCGCGAGCTGCTCCTCGGGTCAATTAAGCGAGCTCAGCTGCTCGGCGCACGCCTTCAAGCCCCTGCATGCTCGTGATAGCCCAGTCCAGCTCAATTTGACTCGGCTGAGCTGACCAGCTTTACTGCATCATCCACCGCAGTGTGTTCTGCCTCCCATTAAAGGAGGCTCTCCCGTCAGGGTAGGGCCTACGCTGTTCCCGAGTTGCGTCGGCTGGCGAGATGTGAGTAGGGCGAGTGTTGGTGAAGTCGAGAGCTGGCCAGCAGAGGAGGATGGTGACCAACAAATGACGACTGTTCTGTCGGTGCTAGCAGAAGGAAAAAAGGAGCGAGGGATGGGCGAGTCGAAGGGAGGAAGAGCGAGGAGGAGCTGAGCTGAGCTGAGCTGAGCTGGCGAGCAGGGGAGAGCGGCCGAGAGGTAACTGGTGGGTTCTAGGGAGTAGTTGCAGTGCAGTACAGAGGCTAGGGAATGGTTAGAAGCAGAGAGGCGAGTTTCTGCACCTCTTTAGAACTTGACCGCGCCCTTCTCGACTTGACCGCGCCCGCTCCTCCCTCTCCTCCTCCCGCCCCCTCGCTTGTCGTCCATTCGACTCTCGCTTCTGTACTGGCTCAGTGGGAGCTGTAGGATAACATGTCGGCGCCACTATCGATCAAACTCAAGCTGGGCTCGTCTTCTGCCTCGTCGTCTCATCTCACCTCCCAGCCTCCACCAGCACCTGCTCCCCCAATTCCTGCCCCTGTAGCACATTACACCCTTCAGCCTGCACCACCATTACCTCAACAGCCACCCTCTCACTCCTACGCGCACTCGTACTCCCAATCACCTGCTCCTGCGCCTGCTCCCATCCCTCCTCCCCCTCAACCACAACAACCTCCAACGCCTCAGCCAACAGCAGCAGAGCCTCCAGCAGACGGCACAGATGAGCGTCCAGTATCAGCTCATAAGTATAGGGAACTAAAGCGGAAACATATTGAAGCGACTCAGGTGAGCCTACAGCCCTCCTTCTACCTCTCTCGCGCCTTCCCCTGCCCCTCGATCACGCCGGGCCCTCTGCCTCCCGCTCCAACCGCAGCCGCTCTCCGTCTACTACGCGCTACAACTAGACTGCAAGAGCTCCGAACTGTAGCTGATCATCTCCCTCTCCTCGCTCCTCGTCCCCTGCCTGTCCAAACTCAACGCGTCGCTCTCGCTTCTCTCTCCCTCTCATACACCACCAACAGTCCCAAAACGATACCTCGCTCGCCCTCTTTCGCGCTCAAAAGCTCATTCACCGTCTACGCGAAGAGAAGTCGTCCCTCTTGGACCGAGTCCTCCTCCTCGAATCCGCCGCCAACCTCACCTCCCCCCAAGTCACCCTCGCCCAAGAATCTCATCTTCGCTCTACACACGCCCAAAGCTTCCCTCTCCTCCATCCTCCCTCTCTCCCCTCCCTCGCAGACCGACCGAGACCCACCCCGCTCCTCAACACCTCGACCGACCTCTCCCACTCCTCCTACAACGACCCCATCGGCCCCGCTCCCGCCCCTCTCTCCTTTCCACCACGCCAACGCTCCGCCCACCTCGTCTCCCAACTCGCCGCCCAAAAGCTGCGCAACGATGGGGAAGCGAGGCGAGCAGCCCAGGGCGTGGAGAGGCCCAACTTTCATGCCGTGTCGATTCTGGGGCTGGAGGGCAGTTATGTGGCCGAGAATGTCGAGAGGGCGATGATGGGGGAGCAGTATCCCGAGGTTGGAGCGGTGTATGCGGAGCAGAAGCCGGTGATGAGCGGAGGAGGAGGAGGGGGAGGGGGAGGGACGAAGAGGCGCCGAGGCAGCGAGAGTAGTGGAGGGAGGAACTCGCGCAAGAGTCAGGCCGTTGTCGAGGCGCCTGGAGCCGTCTACCAGGGATTGCCGAATCCGTTCGCTGGTGCGGGGGCGACGCCCATCCCCGCCGAAGTCTCGCCGGCGCCACTTCCCCCTCTTCCCATCCTCCCTCATCACCAGCAACAGCAGCAGCACTACGGATCCGCCTCCGCCTCCGCCTCGGTCGAACCCCAACCTCATCCCCACTACCACCCTCACCACGGCGACGTCGACATGGACGACGATTCTCGCTCCTTCGGTACCGGCGGCGGTGGCTACTCGGAGGACGAGAGAGGAGCCGAGCCCAAGGAGTTTGTCGTCAAGGAGCGCAAGCATCGCAAGATTGAAGGAGAGAAGACGATCAAGCCCAAGAGGCTCAAGACTCATGGCATCACCTCGGGCACGTACTCCATCCCTCATGTGCCGAGGAATCCGGATGGCACGCCGAGGCTGCCCATTCCGATTGGGATTATGATTCTGAGAAAGTTGGGAGGTGAGTCTGGCTGCTCGTCGGTCGAGCGAGGAGGAGAGCGGAGGGAGAGAGCTCGGCGCGGATCGAGAGAACGCTCGCTGACCGTCTCTCTGACACTCCGTCAACAGCCGTCACCCCTCGCGAGCATTTCCACACTGAACGCTACATCTTCCCCATCGGCTTCGAGGCGATGAGGTGAGTTCCTCGCGCTTCCAACGCGCCGCTCGCCCTTCGCCGAGCGCCTCCCCCTCCGCTCCACTAACGCCCTCCCTCCTCCCCCTCCTCGGCACCACAGGAAATACCCCTCCATGATTGACCGCACTGAAACAGTCGAATACGCCTGCACCATCGTCGACGGCGGGGACGGCGCCCCTCGGTTCGAGATTCACCCCGCCGACCAACCGGGGTTAATCATCTCGGCGGGAACTCCTACGGGCGCCTGGTCCCAAGTCGTCAAAGCGGCTAACCGCGTCAGGGAGAGGAATCACTCCAATTCGGTGTCGGGACCGGATTATTATGGCCTCGCGCAGAATGTCGTCAAGGCGTTGATTCAGGAGTTGCCAGGCGCGAGGGAGGTGCCGGGGTATATTTGGCAGAATTTTGTCGAGGAGCCGGAGCCGGGGAGTGTAGGGGAGGACACGGGAAGGAGGAGGAAGGGAGGAGGAGCGGCGACGGGAGGAGAGGGAGGGCCGAAGAAGGTTACGGGGGCGAGGAGGAAAGCGAGGTTGGAGAGTGAGGGGATGGAGGAGGGTGGTGGTGGGGGGTCGGCGTATGGTGGTGACGGAGGACAGTATGGCTATACTGGTGGGCAGCAGCAGGGGTACGACGGACCAGGAGGGAGTAACGGGGGCTACGAGTCGTCGCAGCGCTCGCTTTCGCCCGTCACTTCCCCCGGCGGAGGAGGAGGGTACTCGCAACAACACCAACACCACCAGCAGGACGGTTCGTCCCTCGCTTCCCTCCTGCACCACGCCGCGCAGGCTCAAGCTCAAGTCTCGGGCACTGCTCCCCCTCCTCCTCCGCCGACGGATCCTTACGCCCTTCCCGGCGTCGATCCCTCCCACCATCACCACCCTCACGCTCAGCACCATCCCTCCTTCGCTCCCTCTCCGTACGCCCTCCCCTCCGCCCCGCCGCCACTAGTGGACCCTTACGCCATCCCCCCTCCCTCTGCCTCGTCCTTCCACCAATCCCCGCCGCTTCAACAAGGAGGATGGAGCGTCCCTCCTCCTGGAGTAGCAGGAGCGGGAGCTGTGGATCCCATGTTCCAGCAGCAGCAGCAGCCTCCGCCGCCGCCGATGGGAGGAGGGGCAGGGGCAGGAGCGGGAGCGGCGTCGCCGGCTTTGGACCCTTCGTTCTACTGAGGATGAGGAGGATTGTGGATAGGTGATTGAGGTGCTGATACGATGAGAGAAAAGCTTGTGTAACGCGGCTTGTGTTTTGATACCCCTTCCTTCTTCTCTCTCTCCTACTCAGGCTCGGCTTCTCTTCTCTCTCTTCTCTCTCTCCCCTTCCCACTCTCCACTACCACACACGCTACCACCGCCTCCTGCGCTCGTCGGTCCTTGTACCACCTTCCCCGAGCATAAAGCAGGAGGGGCAGCCGACTGCTCAGCAAGTAGCCCTTCTCGTCGAGAGGGCGGCAGCTCGGCTCTCGAAGCGGAGACGAACGAGGAGCCTTCTCGCTGCACAGCAGAAGCTCGCCCATCTCAAAGGACCCTGATTGCTTGAGGAATAGGCGGTTGGAGTAGTATAAAGGAGGGCACAGAGCTGCGAGCGAGCGCTGCGAGGAGGAGCAGCGTTGTGGGAAGGGCGGGCGCCGAGTCGAAATGGGTCTTCTCTCTGCTCTCTCGTCATTGCGAGTCGCCTGCGAAGCGAGAGGAATGATACCGAATGTACAAATAATCTGCTTGCAAGGCCTCATGGTTCCTCCTACGAGGCCGATTCCTGTTCCCCCCTGCTTTCAGCGCACTCGACCCAGCCGCCCCTTCAGACGTACGTAGCCGTCAACCGCCTGACGAGGTACTCCTCGCACTCGACCGGCTCATACTTGGCTTCACCGGTACCAGGGAGGCACTGCGCGCGTAAGCTCGCGGGTCAGCCGAGGGGAGGGGAAAGGGAAAGGCGACAGAGGACGAACCGAGATGACCTGGTGCAAGTTGGGGTTGGAGAAGAAAGCGATCGAGTTGCGTTGAGGGGTCGTTTCGGATTTGGAGTCGCCCGTGGGAAGGACGACGCGGTGGATGGTGGATTTGAGGACCTGTTTGCGAACGCCGAGTGGGGGGTCAGGTCGGCTCTTAGCTCCGGAGAGGGAGAGGGAGAGGGAGAGGAAGTGGAGAGCAGAGGGGAACGTACATCGTTACTCCACCTCTGGAGGAGGTCGCCAATGTTGACTACCACCGTCTCGGGCACGGGTGTGGCGGGGATGAAGTTGCCCGCCTTGTCTTGCACCTCGAGGCCGCCGACGAGGTCTTGGAAGAGGAGGGTGACGGAGCCGTAGCTGTTTGAAGTCGAGGAGAGCGTCAGCTGATGTGCTGCGAGCATTAAAAGCGAGAGGAAGGCTTACTCGGAGTGAGAGCCAGCGCGGTTGCCGCCGTCCTCGATGAGCTTGCGCGCTACTGGGGGGTAGTTGAGCCTATGTGAGAGGTGGTTAGTAGGCTTGGGAGTAACGTCAAAGTAATGATAGCCCACAGGCGGAGGTTATGCGCCTTCTGATCAATCATCGAGTCGAAGAACCCAGCGCCGAGTCCCATTCCGAGTGCGAGAGCGCGCATGATCTGCAGTAGTGGTGTGTCAGCCGGCGCAGATACACAGAAGCAGCTCGTAGAACTCACCTCGACGTGCAAAACATGACAGCGCTCGAAGAATCCGTTCGCCCAGGGCTTGAACTCGGGGAACTCCTGCTCGGGCCACATGTTCGGCCACACACTGTCGTAGTCCTTGCCGATCTCCATCGTCTCCTTGTAGTCTGTGTCATTCGGAGCGTTAGCTGAAAGTCCAAGATACTGTAGCAAGGACTGACCAGGAGCCTGCTCTCGCAATGCCTCGACTTCCTCCTTCGTGATGGCCTGAGTAACACGTTCTCGACCTTGTCGGACATAACCACGGTTGCTCTCGGGAGACTGCCATGCCAGGCTATCCTTGAGCTCCATGGGAAGCTCGAAGAATTGCTTCGTCTAAAGAAGCGAGAGGTGGGGGTGAGCTCGGGATGAACGAGTAGCGGAGATGAGCTGAAGCTCACCTTCTCGAACGCCTCCTCGACCTTCTCTTTCCCTCCAATCGCCGAGTGAAAGTTCTTGAGCATCATGAAGCCGACCGTGGAAGCCGCTTGGAACAGCTCCTTAGCGACCGCCTCCTTCTCCTCCTGCGTGCCGTTGAGGAAGGGTCCGAAATCGATGGTGGGTACAGACATAATGTTTCGAGGCTGTAGTGCTTTCGGAAGTGATGTAAATGACCTTGGAGAGCTGGAGAAGCAGGAGAGGTCAGCTTCGACGCGCTTGGCTCGAGATAAGCTGTTTCCTGGTAGCCGGGAACAGCTGTGGAGGGTGCAGCAGGGTTCGTGAGATAGATCGGTATTGTCACTTACCGATATGCTCGAGAGCAGGTGCGAGCGAACGAAACGGAGAGAGATCAACCTTGGGGGCTCCCCCAGCTTCACCAGCCCGGCTCACCCGCTTTCCAAGATTCAGGACGATCTGCGACCCTCCAGACTCTGCGGATGACTTCGGATCTGAAGCGCTAGATAACGGAAAGTCATCGTGCAGCAGCGAGGGATAGGGGTGATTGACTTCGGCGATGGTCTTCTCGGCGAATTGTAGCTTTTCTCGAGGGCGAGGGCTTCCCTGTACATGTTAATAGTCTCAACATACCATCTGTGAGCTAACCTGGACCAGAGGCGATAGCTCAAAGCTGCTTGCGGTCTGAGATATTGCCCGAAACGAGTACCTCGTCGCCGAAGTCGCCTCGTTCTCTACAGGATCGACTGTTTGCACCTCGGTTCGACCCTGATCAAGTCAAGATATACTCAGCAAGCGTACAACGGCGCTACAAGAGAGAATCACGACCTGAATGCAGGGAGAGAGCCTGCGAAAGACCGAGCAATGGGCAGAGAGGGGTGTAGGGTACTACCGAACAGCTCCAGGATTCCTGAACCGCTCAACATGCCTACAACAAGGCCTGCTCAACTCGGCAGAAGCACCTGCGAACTCTGCAGCAAGAGAGAAGACGAGAGACGACCCGTCGCTCAGCTCGCTCCGCCTCTCTCCTTCCCGCCACACACTCGACACTCGTTTCCCTCACCTAACAGCCTACACAATACCTTCTAACACCTCTCTTGGTCCACTTCTAACGCCCTACACCGCTACCCATGTCGCAGGAGAAGGACAGATCGCCCTCCAACTCGCCTCCCTCGACCCAGTCGCAAGATCTCTCTCGTCAGCCCTCCTCTTCGCAGTGGGGCCTACCTCCCGACACCAATCCAGCCAGCTCCTTCAAGTACAGCAAAGCTCCGCCAGCAGGACTGGCGGGAGGAGCGAGCAAGGCGCAGACTGGTGAGACGAGTGCGAGAGGAGGGGGAGTCAGCGCCCCTCGTGGTCTAGGAAGCGCCGTGGATGGAAGCCGCTCGAGTGTTGAGAAGGCTAGGACAGCAATCTCAGCGTCGAGGACGTCTACGGGTGGCGGTGGACGAGCTACAGGCGAGGAGGAAGACGACGATGAGTCGCAGGAGAACGAGCAGAGCGGAAGGGGCAGAGGGGGAGGGGGCGATGGCGATCAGCAGGGACCGAGCAAGAAGTCTATCCCTAGCGGGGAGCAGCCTCAGCAGCGGAAGGAGCAGGGTACGGGCGCAGCGCCTCGACCGAGCAAGTCGCCTCCCTCGGCGAGCGACTTTGCCTCCCGCTTCCGCCTCGGCAACGCCAGCGCAGGCGCCTTCCAGCAGCATCAACCTTCGTCTTCTACCTCCACCCATCACCCTGTCGTCAACAAGCTTCCCGCTACCCAGCAGTTCCTCCGTAGCCTCGTCGGTCGCTCCACCCCTCCTTCGTCCCAGATCGTCCCAACGGGCTCGACCACTCAGCAGAGACATCCGTCTCTCAATCCTCCCTCTCACCTCAACCCCACCTCGCGATCCTCGGGCCCTACCTCCGACTCTCGCTCGACTGGTCAGCCCTGCCCTCCCCCTTCACACTCCCTGCACCCTTCCGACACCGTCCAGCAGCCCCTGCAGCCTCGGCATCCCCCTGTACCTCCCTCTCCGCAGTACGGACAGCCTCGAGAAGGTCAGAACCGAGAGAACAGTCGCCCTGCGCCCCGCGACGGTGGAGCCAACGGAGCCAACTCGAAGAAGCGAGGCCTCACCTCCGCTTTTGGGGACGGAGAGAGTCCGCGTATCAGCTCCAACGCGAGTGCGAGGATCGCTGGAGACGCTTCGCGCGCGCCGAGGGATGGGAGCCCGAGTACGAAGAAGCGCAAGGGCGAGAAGGGAGCTATCGGCATCGAGGATGTGTTCGCGACCATCACCTCCTACAAGGCGCAGTCGGAAAGGAAGGTGAGCAGCACTCCGAGCACTCGAAGGCAACGAGGGGAAGAGATATCGCTGACTCGGCTTCTTTCTGCAGGACGCCGAGGTCGTCTCGGTCCGCGCTCTTCTCGCCGACAAGGACAAAAAAATCGGGAAGCTTCGCGCAGAGAAAGATACTCTCAAGCGCGATGCCATCGGCAAGGTTCACCTCGCTCTGTCCAGGTGAGTAGTTCGGCGATGATCGTTGGCCGAGTAGCGGCCAGCTTGCTGACGAGCGTTTCGTTTCTTAGGCTCGAGACCACCCGGAACGAGCTTGTCGACGTCTCGGCGCGCATGCGTGCTTCAACGACCAAGCTCGAGAACGAGATGGGCTCGCCTGCCAACGTCGCCGAGCTGCGCAACGAGCTCAACGCGACAAAGCAACGTAAGCTTTGCCTCCGCAGCGACAGCTTCTAGACTGACTCTGTGTGTGCTACAGTCTTCCAGCTCAAGTACCTCGACGTCGACGGCAGTCTCTGGCTCGAGCGCAACGAGGAGTCCAAGATCGTCGCCCTCCGTGCACTCCAGGCCGAGATCCAGCAGCGTAGGTGCTCTGACGAAGTCTCTCGTCGACCGCAAGCTGACCTCAGTTTCACTCAACACAGGTCAAGAGGTCATCACCCTTCTCCGCGATCAGCTGGCGACTAAGACCGGCGAGATCGTCGAAGCTCGGGATCGCATCGCTCAGCTCGAGCAGCTGCAGGCGTCTCACCACCTCGCTTCCGCCGACCTCGAGCTGCTGAGGAAGGAGTCGAGTTCAAGGGAGGATGAGCTGCGAGGACAGCGTGCGGATGCGGAGAGGAGACTGGATGAGGCGTTGCTCAAGGGAAGGGAGCGCGAGGCTGATCTTGACGAGCAGCTCGTGCTCACGAAGAGGGAGCTCGAGGACAAGATCGAGCGTTTGAAGACGGAGCTCGACGACGCTCGTGTTACTATCTCCGCCTCCGAGACGGAGGCCATCGCTCTCTCTGCTTCGTGAGTCGGCGTTGTCTCATCTTCGACGGCGCGAAGCTGACTCTGCGCTGCTCTTTTCAGCAAGCTTCGTCTCGGGAAAGAGTTGGTGGACTCGCGTAGCGAGATCGACGTCCTCAAGACCAAGCTCGAGACCGTCAACCTCTCGCTCGATGAGAGCCGCTCTCAGGCTCGCGCCGAGGAGGAGAGGTATGGGCCTCGCCTGGATCCGCCGTCTCGGGAAGAGGCTCTGCTGACACATTTTCATACAGGCTCACAGCCGAGCTCAGCAAGATGACTCTCAAGAACGGCGCGCAAGAGGACGTTCTCAGCCGTCACGTCGCCGAGCTGGAAGGGCTTCGTCCGCTGGCGTACGTTTCCCGCGCTATGTCGATCTAGAGAGAGCTCGAATGACCTTCAGGCACTCTGAACACAGTGCTCAGCTCACCAACGTCAAGATCGACCTCGACGTGGCCAACCAGAAGCTCATCACCGACGCGGCCACTGCCTCTACTTTGCTCGAGAACGAGAGGCTCGCTTCGCGGGATCTCAAGAGTCGCAACGATACTTTGGAGACTCAGTGAGTGCTCTGCAGACTGTACCGGACTCGACGAAAGGTCGAGATGCTGAAGCCTCACCCTTTCCAGGCTTCACGCCAAGGAGCTTCAGCTCGTCGAGGAGAGCACTCGCCTCGCCGAGTGTCAGAGCCAGGTCAAGACGGTCCAGAGCCTCGTTGATTCTCTTCAACTACGCGAGAAGGTGAGTTCATCGACCCTGCCCGATGATCGTCCTCTGAATCGGAGCTGATTCTCGGCGTGACCTCTCGCGCAGGAGCTTAAGGGGAAGGAGCGGGAGCTTACGGTGCGCCTCGAGCAGCCTAGCAGCTTCTCAAACATTTTCGGCTTGGTTCCCTATCTAGGCATATCTAGAGCCGCGCTGACTCGACTTCGTCGCTTTCGCAGACCGACCTCGAGCAAGCTCGCGCCGAACTGTCCGCCACCCAGCAGAGCCGCCAACTCCAAGACGTCCAAGTCGAGAGGGATCTCAAGAAGCAATTCGATGATCTCCGCCTCGAGATCTCCACCCTCCAAGCCGCCAACGAGTCTCTCAAGCGGGAGCGGCACACCGCCGAGCAGAAGATCAGCGAGCTCAAGAACACTGTACGTCGGCTGTGGCTCTCGGTAGCTCTCTACGATGCAGCCAATGTCTCTTTCCGCTTCTTCTACGTCTACAGGTGACGACCATGGAGGACACCAAGACGTCGACCGAGAGCGACGCTCGTCGCCTCCAGCAGGAGCTGACCCTCGCCAACGTCGCTCGCGACTCGCTGCTTCACTTCGAGGGAGAGCTTGCCCAGCTCAAGCGCGAGCAAGCTACTATGCTGCAGAACCGCATCAAGGAGACCGTCGCCAGCTGCCAGGAAGGACACAGTCGCGAGAAGGCTCAGCTCTCGGTGCGTAGTTCGGACGACGGGAGCGGCTCCGCGTTGCTGACATCCTTTCCCATCTCCAGAACGAGCTCAAGCGCGCCAACAACAAGTTGGAGGAGCTCACTACGAGGAACCAAAAGCTGTCGACTGAGCTGGCCAAGTCCAAGTCCGTTGCCTCCATTCTCGCCTCAACGACAAGAGCTATGCTGACAGTTGCCCTTGCACAGAAATCGTCCGATGATTGACCCTCACATTGTTTCTTCCTCGCCCGCCGTCTCCCCAGCTCGTGGTATCGCCCGTTCGGCTCAGCTCGAGGAGCCGGAGCTTCGCGCCGAGCAGAGCCTTGCTCAGCAAGCTGTCGGTCGCGTTCCTGCGCCGCTTGAGATTGCTCAGCAGGTAGCTGACTTCATCTTACAAGCGACAGCCTACCTCCGACGACTCGTCTGCCAACACCGTCGCCACCGCCACGCTCAGCGCAATCGACGCCATGGAGGAAGAGCAGAGCGAGGAGGAGCTCACCGCCGGCATCGAGGAGGAGCTCAAGCCCGCAAAGCCCAAGAAAGAAGACAAGCGTGTCAGCTCGGCGTCTACCGCCCAAGCTGCTCTCGCTCCTCCCATCGCCGTCGCCGTCAGCGTCAAGAAGGATAAGGGAAAGGCGGCTGCGGGAGCAGGTGGTGAGCTGAGCTGCTCTTCCTAGTCATGAGCCGCGTAGCTGACTTTGTATCTGCCCGACTACAGCCCAATCGACCAGCCGAGCTTCGCGCGCTACTCGTCGCAGGACGATGGACGCCGAGCAGGACGACCGAAACGGCGAGGAAGACGAGATCGAGGACGTCACCACTCAGATCTACCGCCCCGAGGACGAGATCGAAGATGTGACTCAGGTCAACCGCGGTGGGCGGGACAAGGTGAGTTCTGTCCTTATCCAGCGCCGAGCTCGGCTCTGACTCTCTCCTCTTCGCCTGCGCAGGGTCGCCCTACGGCCAAGACGACCTACTCGAGGAAGCGCAAAGACGTCAAGCGCTGAATTTTGATTCGTAGCCCGCCTCGCTTGCTTCTCAAGATTGCTCTATAACGATTTGCTCCCCTTCGCTTGAATCGTTCGGCGCTCCTCCTCGACCGAGAACTAGATGGGAGGGCCGGTCCGAGCCCTGAGAGCAGCAGCTGATGTAGAGAGTCCGAGCTACTACTCACTGCTCTGCTTCCTTGGCTGTAGGACTCTACATCCTGACGAGAAGGACCGCCGACTATGCACTTCGCTTCGCATCCTCTTTCGCCGATCAGGAAGGGATGAGATGCAGCCAGTTGGAGAGGAGCTGAAATCAGTGCCCTTCAGGTCTATACCTCTGCAGAATCCCGCCCTCACCAGTGCCATTGGCGAAGCAGATGCTCCTGCTCTGCCTCGCCGCCTCTCGAGACAGTCGACAGAGCGCCGGGGGCACGAGGGAGCTCGACGTCTGCCTCTCGCCAACAACTCAGCCGTCCAGTCGCCTTGGACGAGCATCTGCGACTGCGACACTACAACAGCGCTCTCGGAAGCCCGCTTCTGTAGCTTCACCTCTCCACTCCCTCCAGCAGCCCTCTCCAGCAAGCAAGCCCGCGCTCTCCCAAGTCGAAACGGCAACATCGCACTCTCTCCAGGCCACTGGACGTCAGCTGGGCTCGAGGGATTGAACGAGTAACAGCTTGAAGACTCGGAGTGCTTACTGGTGAGTACCTGCAGCTCTCTCTCACGCTGAGCCGAGGCGCCTCGAAGCTCAACGCGTCCCCTCCAAGGCTGACGAGCGCCTCTGCAGTCGACCAACACGCGCCCGCACAGCGCCTGAGCACCTCTCCGGTCGACTACACATCTACCTACTTTCCATCAGCACCCCTCTTCCCCCTCATGTCCCTCTCACGGCTGCTCAACGATCCCTCAGCCAGCGGGCCAGCAGCAGCTGGAGGCTTCCCGTCTCCTGCCGCGGCCGACTTCAACTATGCCGAGCCCGCCAGCGCATCACGATCCAAGAAGAAGCGACCGAGTCGTGCTGCAGCCGCCTTTGCGATGGACGAGGACCTCGACGGCAACGCCCGAAGGGTGAGCTGGAGCGGGCCTTCGACTGCACGACGAGCTTGCTGACCCTTCTCCAACCTTCTCGAATAGTCTTCCCGTCACTCTACTCGACCCAAGCGCTACGCCGAGGACGACAATGAGGACGGCGACCCGACGTTCGGCGTTGGTGCTGATGGCCTCCCCTCCTTCAACGGCAATCACGACGGCGACGGCCTCGACTCGGACGAGGAGAACGAGGAGCTGCTCCGTGCTACCCCTCACATCTGGCGTCAGCCCCTCGAATCCTACGTCCTTGCAACGCATGCGAAGCGTCAGCAGGTGGAGCGCGACGTCGAAGTCGAGGAAGCAAGTCGCCACTTCGCCGTCGCCGCCAGGATCAACGACATGGCCGACAAGAAGATCGTCGCCATGCGCCAGCGCAAAGAGGTGCGCGCCGTCGAGATTCAGCTCGAGCGCGAGCAAAGGCAGCGCGACGAGGAGGAGTTCGCTCAACGCGCCGAGCGCGAGGAAGAGAAGCGCCTCGCCAAGGAGAAGGACAAGGAGGAGCGTCTCAAGAAGCAACGCGATGCTGCCAGGAAGAAGCGCGAGGAGGACCGTGCCAAGAAGGAGCGCGACGAGGAGGCGAGGCGAGCGAGGACGGAGGAGGCTCGTCTGGCCAAGATTGCCGAGGCAGAGCGCAAAGCGGCTCTCACGCCCGAGGAGCGAGAGGCGGAAGATCGGGCGATGGCGGAGAAGGTGCAGCGCGAGCGGGAGGAGGCGGCGCTGAGGTTGAAGGAGTACGGGGAGGAGGGTCCTGCGGCCGAGGGTCGCGGCGCTCGCAAACGACGGAAGCGCGACGACGACCCCGGCATGCACGAGGATGGGCATCGAGGACCTGGCGGCTTCTACAGCGAGTCTTATGGCGACTACGATGATTACGATGAGGAGGGCAATCACTGGGGCGACGCACGACCCCATGGCAAGGGCAAGTCTTCCTCGCGTCGCTCCTCCTCGGTCGGCGGCATGTACGACTACCCTCCACCACCACCGGGCTACCCTTACTATCCACCTCCTGGCGCTGTCGATGCCAACGGCATGCCCATCCCTCCGCCTTTCCCTCCCTACTACCCACCTCCCATGCCTCCAGGCGCCTACGTCACCCCCGACGGCGTCTGGCTCGACGTCCACGGCCAGCCCATCGCCTATCCTCCCTATCCACCGGCGGGCTACCCTCACCCCGGCTTTAGCTACGGCTCAGATGGTCCCGATTCGGCCATCTACGACGAGGACGAGGACATGGACGCTGCCTCAAAGCCCAAAGCTCCGCGCAAGCCTGTCGAGGATCTCGAAAGACGAGTCTGGACTCAGATTGCCAAGCGCGATATTCCCAAGGTGCGTTAGCGTGTGTGTGACTCCGCTCCGACCGCTCGACGCTGATTCGACTTCTCTACCAGGTCATCCGTGTCGCCCAGCAGAGCACCTCGAGTCGCCAGTTCTTCGCCAAGCGTCTCTCTACCATCGTCGCCCGCGAGGCTCGCCGTGCGTCGACCAGAACGAAGGGAGTCAAGGATGTCCAGACTCGGGCGAAGAAGGTCATGCGCGAGGTGAGTCTTTGGCTCTTCTCCGGCCATCGCTACGGCCGCTGACTCGTCTACTTCACCCTAGATGATGGTCTTTATGAAAGGCAACGAGAAGAAGGAGCGCGAGTCGCGCAAGAAGGCCGAGAAGGAGGCTCTCGAGAAGGCCAAGAAGGAGGAGGAGGTGCGCGAGGCCAAGCGCGCTGCTCGCAAGCTCAACTTCCTCATCACCCAAACCGAGCTCTACTCTCATTTCGTTGGCAACAAGATCAAGAGTTCGTCCATGCTGTCTTCTCTTTTGCCGTCCTCGCTGACGGTTTGGCTCCTTCCCTTTTTCCCCCCTCGTACAGCCAGCGAGGCCGAAGACTCGGCCGACACGGCTGGGGCGACTCCGACAGCTCCTCCTCCGCAGAGTGCTTCGCTACTCGCCGCCATCGCCGCTGGAGACGCACCTGCCGGCGCCGAGCTCAAGGAACTCGACTTTGACATCGGTGCGTGAGATGGCCGTCTTCCTGCACAGCACACCGCTGACTTCCTCATTGTATCAGACGACGACACCAACGCTGCCTTCCATGCTCGGAGGAATGCCCAGGCTGCCGTCGATGCGGCGAAGAATGCAGCCGCCGAGTTCGATGCTGCCGCCTCTGCTGCAAAGGCCGCCATCCCAGCCGCACCTTCTCGCGGTGCCGATGGACTCAACTGTGAGCTCATGTCGTGCTCTCCTCGTCTGCACTGCACTAATCCTGCCCTCACGTTCACAGTCGACTCGGACGACCTCAACTTCCAGAACCCGACTTCGATGAACGGCGACGTTCAAGTCAAGCAGCCCAAGCTCCTCGCCGCCACGCTCAAAGAGTACCAGCTCAAGGGTCTGAACTGGCTCGCCAATCTCTACGAGCAAGGCATCAACGGCATCCTCGCCGACGAGATGGTGAGTCTCGGCGCGTTCTGATCCGGCTCCAGCTCACTGACATCTCCGCTCCGCAGGGACTCGGCAAGACGGTCCAATCCATCTCGCTCATGGCCTACCTCGCCGAGGTGCACGACATCTGGGGACCCTTCCTCGTCATCGCCCCCGCCTCGACGCTCCACAACTGGCAGCAGGAGATCACTCGCTTCGTGCCGGCCCTCAAGGCTCTTCCTTATTGGGGCAACACCAAGGACCGTGCCGTCCTTCGCAAGTTCTGGAACCGCAAGTCGCTTCGCTACGACAAGGACGCCCCCTTCCACATTCTCGTCACGAGCTACCAGCTGGTGAGTGCGCTTCGAGCCTTCGGTCGAGCTAGAACTGACCTTCGCTCGCGTCTTTATAGGTCGTGCAAGACGAGAAGTACTTCCAAGGCGTCAAGTGGCAGTACATGGTGCTCGACGAGGCGCAGGCGATCAAGAGCTCCTCCAGTGCTCGATGGAAGACCCTCCTCGGCTTCCGCTGCCGCAACCGCCTCCTCCTCACCGGAACACCCATTCAGAACTCGATGCACGAGCTTTGGGCCCTCCTCCACTTCATCATGCCTTCCCTCTTCGACTCGCACGACGAGTTCAGCGAGTGGTTCTCCAAGGACATCGAGGGCAACGCCGAGAAGAATGGCGCCATGAACGAGCACCAGCTGCGACGCCTGCACATGATTCTCAAGCCCTTCATGCTCCGTAGGATCAAGAAGAACGTTCAGAATGAGCTCGGAGACAAGGTGAGCGCCTGAATCTGGCTTTGAACCGAGTGAGAGACCCTCGCTGACTCCTCGTCTGGTGCTCTCACAGATTGAGATCGACCTCTACTGCGATCTGACTCCCCGCCAGAAGACCATGTACCGCACCCTTCGCGAGCACATCTCCATCACCGACCTCGTCTCCCGCGCCTCCTCGCTCAACGACGACGACAGCGTCAAGCGCCTCATGAACCTCATCATGCAGTTCCGCAAGGTTTGTAATCACCCCGAGCTCTTTGAGCGCGCCGACGTGACCGCCCCCCTTGCCTTCGCCGCCTTCCCCCTCACCGGCAACGTCGTCCGCGACCCCGACGTCCTCGAGGTCTCGTATGCGACCAAGAGCATCATCGAGTACACCATTCCCAAGCTGCTCTACCGCGAGGGTGGCATGACTCAAGTCGTCGGCGATCAGTCGCGCAAGGGCAGCGATACGCTGCATCTCGACCGCCTCTTCAACATCTGGACGCCCGACCACATCCAGCGCTCGCTGATGGAAGCAGGTGAGTTGGCTGTCTCTGCAATCGAGTCTGGACGCTGACACGCCTCTTCGTTCGACAGAGTCCACCTTTGCTTTCGCCAAAGGACTCGGCCTCAGCCCTGCCGAGCTCAGCCAGTCGGTCAAGTCTCATGGCATCCTTCGCCTCGGACTCGCTCTCGAACGCAGCTCGAGCACTCGAGCTCGCCATCAGTACGAGTCGTAAGTAGCCGGCTTTCGAGTCCTACAGCTTGAGCTCACCCTTTCCTCTTCCATCAGCTTCGGCGGCGAGAACATCTCGGACCACCTCTCCCTCTCCCTCCCAACCAAGTCGACGAGCCTTCCTCACGACCACACCTGGCGCGCCCTCGGACTCACGCCCCTCGCCGAGATCGAGCAGACCTACCGACTGTCCTCCCGCCTCGCCAAGCCCGACGCTCGCTTCTTCATGGACACGGTCGTCGCGCCCTCCATCAACGCCGTTTGCAGCGACCGCTCATTTGCCTACGACCAAGAGGAGGAGCGTTTCGATCCTCGGTTCAGCGCCGCAATGTTCGGACTGCCCTCCTCGTCTCAGAACTCGGAGGACGACATCGAACGCTTCGGCAAGGCTCTTCCCGGCTTCCCCGCCGAGGGTGTGCTCGGCGCCTCTTCGGCAGGCCAACTGCCATTCCCGCCAATGCAGGTGCCCCAGCTGCAGAAGCTCATCCTCGACTCGGGCAAGCTGGCAAAGCTCGACGCCCTCCTCACCGAGCTCAAGGCCAACGGCCATCGCGTGCTCGTCTACTTCCAGATGACTCGCATGATCGACTTGATGGAGGAGTACCTCGCCTTCCGGCAGCACAAGTACCTTCGCCTCGACGGAGCATCGACCATCTCGGAGCGCAGGGACATGGTCATGGACTGGCAGACCAAGTGAGCTGTCTCGTTCGCGCTTTTCGTACTTCTGTCGCTGACGCCTCCTTTCTGCAGGCCCGAGCTCTTCATCTTCCTTCTCTCGACTCGTGCTGGAGGACTCGGCATCAATCTCACCGCCGCCGACACCGTCATCTTTTACGATTCGGACTGGAACCCCTCGGTCCGCTACCGCTTCTGCCCACTCATCGTTTTCAGAGTGCTGATTCTATTCACCTCCCACAGAACGACGCTCAAGCCATGGATCGCGCCCATCGACTCGGTCAGACCAAGCAGGTCACCGTCTACCGCCTCATCACCAAGGACACCGTCGACGAGCGCATCGTCCAGCTAGCTCGGTCAGTCGAAGGAGGAGTTCGATCTCACGAGCTCGCAAGCTGACGCTCGTCCTTACCCAACAGCAACAAGAAGCTCGTGCAGGACGCCGTCGTCGGCTCGTCCTCTGGCGCCCCCACCGACGGCGCCGCCAAGACCAACGAGGTCGTATCGCTACTGCTGGATGATCGCGAGTTGGAGGAAGGTCTTCGTCAAGCCGAGCTCAAGCGCAAGCGTGCCGAGGAGAAGCAGCGTGTCGACGGTCTCAAGTGAGTTTCCAGTATCTCTCGGCGACGACAGTAGCTGACCTCTCTGCCATCTCAGGGGAGCCAAGGCGCGCGAGGACAGCAAAAAGGCGAAGCAGCAGGCCGCTATCGAGAGCGCCAACAAACCTTCGCCGTGGGCTTTAGACGATGAGGAGGACGGCATGGGATTCTTCGCCAACGCCACGAGCAAGCCGGCACTCGAGGACGACGAGGACATGGGTTCTGCAGGAGGTTCCGAGACGCCCAAGAAGAAGCCTGCAGCGCCGAGGAAGCGCAAGGTCGAGCTCGACGAGCAAGGGCAGCCGAAGAAGCGCAAGAGGAGGACCAAAGCCGAGATGGAAGCAGCTCGCGCGAGGGGTGAGAAGTAGTTCTGATGTAGCTGTATAGTCTTGTTTGCTTGCTGACAGCGTGACATTTTCACCGCAATTGCCTCGTTGACTTGGGCTGAGGAAGAGCCTCCGAGGACCGCTCTCGACGCGAGCCTCCCGCCCGGAGTGTACAGAAAGTCGAGTCTAGCACTGCAAAGCTGCACAGATACAAATGGAATCGCCTCGACGCCTCCCCTTCCATCAATGCCTCTTGAGCCAATCCAGCATGTCGCCGAGAACGGCCTGTCGGCGCTGATCGTCTTGCTCATCGCGACCCTTTCGGAGGACTGTAGGTGGTAGGCAAGTAGATCAGCATCCAGCACGAGTGAGCTACAGGGAAGAGTCGCGCCGAGCTCAAACTCACGGATATGCTGATAGTCGGGGTAGAGCTTGATCTCCTTGTCGGTGGATAATGCGGCGGCGTACAGCTTTTCCGACCCATGATACGAGGTTACTCTATGGAATGCAAAGTCAGCCGCCTGCTTCTCGGCTCGATTAAGAAAGCTCACCGGTCGCCGGTGCCGTGGAGGAGGACGAAGGGGATCTTGAGGGCTTCCAGGTTCTTGTTGATGTCGACGAGGCCCTCTAAACAGAAATGAAGTCAGCTCGGCGATGATGTGGCGCGAGAGTCGAACGCACTGAGGATGGCGAGCCCTGTGCCGACGCGCAGGCGCCCGTGATAAGTCTGGGGGTCGCGCAGGAACTGTTCCTCCACCTCGGGATCTATTCACCTCAACGGTCAGCGATCTTGAAAGCCATACTAGCAGTAGTGCTCACCCTCCGAGTTCTTGCCCTTGTTGGCGGCGGCGAGAGCGAGAGGACCGGCGAAGGAAGCGATCCCTTGGGCGAGCAGTTTTACGGGTAGGGCGGGCATGGTCTCAGGGTTGATGGCGAGCATGGGGCATAAGAACAGTCCTCCAGAGATCTTGGGCTTGAAGGATTGATCCGCTTTGAGCTCGTTCGTCGCCGCCGAGTCCACCGAGCCGTATTTGAGGCAGGTCAACGCCGCCGTGAACCCGCCGAGCGACTGTCCAGCCACGAATATCTTCCTCGTCTGCTTGAACGATCCGTCGGCCGACTTGACGAGCTTCGAGTCCTCGAGAAGGACGTCGCTGAGAACGGCGTAGACCCCATCGGCGAGAGCTTCCATGTCGGGGACGTAGCAGTGAATACCAGTCGAGCGGCCGTGCGAAGGAAGGTCGGGGATGATGAGACGGTAGCCGGCGTCGAGGAAGTGGTCGGCGTGGGTGCTAAACTTGCCTCTGTACGCGAGTTCGAGGTCAGCGAGAGGTCCAAGCGAGGGAGACGTCTCATTGAGCGGGTGGTCAAGCAAGGGGGACGTGCCATACAGAGAAACAGTCTCTTACCCGTAGTCGTTGATACCGTGTACGAAAATCAAGTCGCTGTCTGTGGAACCAGCGGAGGTCAGCGAACGAGCGAAGGCGACTACAGCTCTCCGTGGAGTACCAGCGGACGAAGGCAGCTACAGCTCTCGAGGGAGCACGCCAGTGTTTCCATCGCCCCAGAAAAACTCTCTATCGCTCAACAAAAACTCACCCTTCAGCTGCACGCCCTCCTGCGGCTCCCAGACCTGGTAACTCATCCACTCGTTGCCCGTCTTGCTTCCAGCGAGGATCTTGCGCTCGCTCCACTTCCTCTCCTTGTGTAGCTTGAGCTCGAGTGGTGATCGGGGCAGAGCAGCCCGACCATACGTCGGGTCAGCGCCAGCTCCCAGCACTTGCGCGAGGAGCGCTGCGACCGCCGTTTGTGAATCCGCCGGGCTTGGTGTTGCATAGTACTCCTCCTCGCCGGGTGCAGGCTGCCATACCATCCTTATCGAGCGGCGAGTGACGAGAAGATGAGACGAGCGAGTCGAGAGAGTAGCGAGATGAGAGCAGGAGAGAGAGAGGCTTTCGGCGAAGAGGCTCGCCAGGTCGCTCTCTGCAGTGGATCAAGCACAGAGCAACACGTATTCGTATTCAGAATCCTATCCAGCGAGTTTATACATGGGACTAACAGCACTATCTCGACAAGCAAGCAACTCCGAGCGCATCCTCGGCCTCACTCCTTGGTACCCTCGGTCTTGACGGCTTCGTTCGATCCGAAAGAGACGTTCTTGCCCTCCTTGCCCTTGCCGAGGATGATGGCCTGCATGTCGCGCTGGTAGGCCTGCGAAAGAAGGTTAGCGAGCTCGGCGTTGGCGCCTTGACCGGCAGCAGGGGTTTTCGCGCCTCGCCCGAGCAGCGGGACAAGGGTAGAGAGCTTGAGACGTACCCTGAGACCCGAGGGGAGGTCAGAAGCGTTGGCGAGGTGGAAGACGAGCTTGAAGGCGGCCACGCCGAGGAGGAGCCAGAAGGAGACGGTAGCAGCGGTGCAGGCGGCGATGGCGAGAGCTCCGAAGAGGAAGAGCGCTACCGTGTATGTGAAGGTCAGCTGCAGCCCTCACGACGTCGCCGAGAGCTCACCAGCGGTTCCGATGACGGCGCTCAACACGACGAGGGAGAAGGCGAGGGCGGTTCCTCCAACGGTGAGGATGCTGAGGAGGGCGAAACCGACGAACGAGAGTACAGGGAGGGCGGCGAAGGCCATGAAGATGGCGAGGAGCGCCTGCTAGTGAGCGCGTCAGCTCGCGTCGCTGTCTGAGAGCTACAGCGGATTGACTAACCGTGAGAGCAGGCTGCTGCTCATAGTGGGACGACACCTTCTCGACAGAAGGGTTGACGTAGCGCTCCTTGAGCTGCATGCTCTTGCTCCTCAACTTCGAGTCGGCGTGCTGGTAGTGCTTGACACCGGCGTCCTTGAGCGACTGCATATCAGTGTGCGACATGGTTGACGAGTGGGTGAAAAGGTGTAGAAGGGTGCAGAAGGTCCAGAGACGAGGCGACGAGGTTGTGGCGGGAGCAAGAGAGGCTATCCCAGCATCACGCTCAAGTTCGCCAAGCGAGAGCAGATGCTTGAGTTGTATGAGGTGCAGCTAGTTGCTCTCAGACACTCAGATAGTGCTCTGCAACGTGTGCGAATCTAAACAATGCAAGTCCGAGCTCTGATCACCCTTGCGAAGGAGGCTGCTCGGCGAACGGCTCGAAGCGGCTCGACCAGCCTGCTGTCTCTTTCTAGAAAGCTCAAGCCTCTCGGAGACGGAAAAAGTACTCCTCAGACGCCGCGCTAGGCCCTTGTCCCCTCTGTGTAGCTTCTCACCGAGCCAGTCGCCATCGCCGAGCACTTCTTCGCGGGGTTCGGCGCAGATTGAGAAGATCCCCGCTGCTCAAGCTCGTTGACCTATTTCCGATAAGTCACAGGCTAATACATACACCTATCTACCGACCTCCCTCAGAAGCCAAACAACCTCAACACGAGATACGCCGTGGATCCCACGAAGCGAACGGCCGAAAGCACCGCCACGGACCAGAAGATGCCGACTTGGTAGTAATTGACTGGAGGGTCGGCCGAAGAGTAGGAGGCGAGGAACTTGGTCCAGACGGTAGAGGTGAAAAAGATGCAGATGAGCATGTTGAGCCCGAGATAAAAGAGGAGCGTATTGGTGCGGATGTTGGCAAAATGGTCGGCTTGCTTGGCTGTTGTATAGAGGGAGGTTATGATGTATAGAGGGGGGTCATGGATGGTATACAGAGGGAAGTCAGCTCAGCGTTCGGCTCCGAGGTGACAGAGAAGGAGAGCGCTGAGGTGATGGAGAAGGAGAGCTCATGGTCGTTCAGCTCACCATCGATGGTACGCTTCTCATGCTTGACAACGGCGGGAGTCGAGATGTCCTTGCGCATGTTGAGCCACAGCTCGTCAATGTCGGCCTCGGCGGTTGGGATCGAGACCTCGACCAGCTCCTTGCCGTCGGCGCCTTTCGACTTCTTTGCGCCTCCGAGGTCCTTGATCGTCGTTGAGCCTTTCGTTCCCCAAGCCTGTTGGAGTCGATCAGAGTGAGGTCAGCTTTCTCCCTTCTTCGCCCCTTCGCTCCGTTCCTCGACTCGGCGTCCACCTCGCATCTGCGCTCGACTTACGAGGTCGTGCAGATTGGCGAACGAGTAAATCGTCAATACAGAGACGTAGGAAGGCAAGAACATCATGCTGCACCCGCGAAGAGAAAGTTAGCTCGAGGCGAGCGCCGAGAAAAGTACGGAGCACTCACTACTGAAGGAAGCAGGTCACAAGATGCCACGGGTCGGCGTGGAGGATACTACTGATGAGGTATAGACCGTAGGTTGCTCCCAGCGAGATGACAATGTTGCGAAACGCGCTCTGGTCCAGCAAGCTCGAGATGTCGCGCCATCCAGCGGCAGTGTGAGGAACGGCGAGGTAAATCGTCCAGCCAGTGCAGAACAGGGCGATCCCGAACAGGATGGCAAAGACCGTCCTGCGCGACGTGTAGGGTAGTCAGCACTTGAGGAACAGGCGCAGCGCCGAACCGACTCACATGACGGCGATGTACCACCATTTTGAGCCAGCCGGCTTGTTGCCGAGGGCTGCGGGGAGTGAGGAACAGAGAACATCAGTGACAGCCCATAGAGGAGATCAGCGAGCGGAGGAGATCAACGCAAGCTCGCCAAAGTCGAAGCCGCCGAGCGTCTTGTCCGGGGATCAAGCCCCCGACAACTCTGCGCGAAAGAAGAAGCTCACCGCAAACGATGGTGACGCCTAGTGTAGCAATGTATACGGAGTTGGCGACCGAGATGACCTCGCTGCCGGCTCCGCCGAAGGGATCGTTGTCCGGGTCCGAGGTGGCGGCGGAGCAGAGGAAGAAGAAGGCGAGGTAGAAGGATGACAGACCAATGGCTTGGAAGATGAGCTGTTGGAGAATGGAGAGATGGAGGTGATAGGTTGAGAAGCGAGAGGTCAGCTTTCATTCGGCGCTCGTCTCTCAAGCCTCGGCCTCGGCACTTCTGTACGCACCTGAACGAAGTTGTAGAACCATATGACCGACAGCCAGAGCTTGCGGAAGAAGCTTTGTCCCGAGGTCCACTGTTGGAGTGGGGAAGAGAGACGTGTGAGCCGTGGCTCGCCGAGCTGCTGACGTGCCGGCCATTCCTTCCATCCGCCCTCGCCCCGAGCCAGCGACCAGACTTACGACTCGGTAGTAGTGTATCGTAGCATGTAGCGCAGCAAAGAAGGATCCGTTCGACCAGCGACGGCGTTGCGAGATGAACTCGGGCACCGAGTCTCTGCAGAGGCCGAGGGGCGATAAAGAGGGCGAGGGTGACGGGTAGGGGACAAGAATGGATAATGAAGATGATGCAGAGAGATAGTCAGCCCCCACTCGCCGTGCGAGGACGAGAAGGGAACTCACGGGACATCCGTCGACGCTGAGGCAGCCTTGACGTAGCTCAACGTCCACGCCTCCTTCTTCTTCACCACAATCTCAAAACAGAGTATCCTGTCTTCGGCTAAGAACTGATTATTTTGGGCGAGAGAGCCTACCCCGGCCTGCTCGTGCATCTTCTCGCCGAGAAAGTAGGTGTCGAGGGGAGCGCCGAGGAGGGCTTTGTAGCGGTAGGCGCTGAATGCTCCTGGGAGGACGGAGATGTAGCCGAACACGGATTCGAGGGGCTTGTCTGAGTATCGGATGAAGTGGTGGCAAAGTGAAGAGAGGAAGAAGGTCAGCGCGAGCCAAATACTCAATGAGAGAACGGCGAGGAAACGCACCGAGGATGTTGGACATCTTGTACTCAAAGTTCTGCGCTGCGACCAGAGGATTGATGAGGTTGCTGCAGCCTCGACCGAGGTCGACGGTGATCTCTGTTCTCGACGAGTGAGTTAGCGAGCGACCTCGGCGCCGAAGCTCAACGAGCAAGCTCACCTCCACAAGCTCCTCCGACCCCAGAGTGCTTGTCGAACTCCTTCCAAAGCGAGTAGATGCTGGTTCCACTGGGCCTGTAGGCGAGCAAAGTCGAGATCAGCCGTCGCTCTCGTCCTCCGGCTCCCCTGGCGCCCTCTCGTCTTGAAGCGACTCACTTGGTGCCGACGTCCAAAAGCACACACACATTAGGCCGCAGTTGCGGGCAGAAGGCGTTGAACGCCCAGCGATGCGAGTTGAGCTTCTTCTTGTCTATGAAGCGAGCCAAGGAGGTCAGAGCCGCTTCAAGAACGGGAGAAAGACGACTCACTCTGCTCCTTGAGACAGAACAAGACCTGCACGGGGCACACGCCGCCCGAGACGGTTCCCTTGGCGTCGACGACGACTTGGGTGGTGTACCTGGTGAGGCATGAGGATCAGCCGCCGCTTTCCGTCTCGCTGCTCGCTGAACTCACTCGAAGATGTGGCCCGTCACGTCCTTGCCGTCGACCGTATCCTTGGCGATACCATCTTGATACACTCCATATAGACCGAGGATCTTGAGCGTTCGAGGGTTAATCTTGGCGCGGCCATCCGACACGACACAGACGACGACCCTTTGGGGGGCAAGGAGTGCGAGTTAGCTACCTGCAAAGACGTGCTCGAGCGAAACCACCCACTTCTTCCATGAGTCGGCTCCCCACGTCTTGCTCTTCGTCCTACTCTGTAGGTGAGCGATGTTCTTGAGCACCGAGGTGAAAGTGCGACAGAAGAGCACGTCGTCCTCGTTGTACATGGTCATGCAGATGAAGAGCTCGGTCTGACGACCGTATATACTTTGTCGGAGGCGGTAGCGTTGCCTGTCGAGGGCAGAGGTGAGCGAACTGCCATCGCCGAGAAAGGACGAACGCGCACCGAGTAAAGTCGTCGGGGTCGTCGGTGACGGCGGTGTACCTGTAGAAACGTAGTCAAGTGTCAATACTTCATCCTGAGATGATTCAGCGAGCTTCAAACTCGCCTCATCTTGCCCGACTCCTCCCTCATGTCCTGCCCTTGAAACGAGATGATCTGCTTCAAACTCCTCGGCACCGGCAGATCCAGCCTGAGATGCCCATCTACGAGTTCCACCCGCTTCTGTTCCCTCCTCTCCATGACCTTGTGTCTTGCTTGCTGGTAGAAGGAAGGAGGTCCGGCCGGCGAGAGGGGAGGGCCATCGGGGAAATAGCCTCCCTGCTGCTGGTTGTGGTAGGGCAGATTGCCGGAGAAGGGTGTCGGTGGTGGTCGGGATAGAGGCGAGGAAGGAGGGTAGGCTGGCGCGCCGAATTGAGGTTGCGGAGGAAGCGAAGGCTCCAAGGTGAGCGCCGTGTGGGAGTGTACAGAGGCGTTGTCCTGATAGAAGCCGTAAGACTGATCTTGCTGGTGTTGCTGTAGCTGATCATAGTAGCTTTCGAGCTGGTAAGAGGGCTGCTGAGGTTGGAGGTCGGGTCGCATCTGCTGTGCTCCGCTGCTGGCGTGAGGTGGGTACATAGGCTCTGTATGGGATCTGCCCATCGGTTGAGATTGCTGATTGTTGTAGGATTGCTGCTGCCTCCATTCTTGGGAGGCTGAAGGGCGATGGCGCATCGAGGGCGGGCACAAAGGGGGAGCGAGCGCGTCGAGGGGAGCGTGATGGCTGCTGCACAGCGAAGAGAACGTAGGTCGACAGGCTTAGGACCTCGTTATGAAGCCTGTAGTCGAGTAAAAGCGAGTCCCGGCCGGCGGGAGCGAGGTAGAAACGAGGTGAACAGCGAGAGGAAGAGAGCCGAAGTCGGCCTTCCCTTCGAAGTCAACGCGTCGCCAGATTCGCAAGGGACGGTTCTCTGTTTCTAGAGTAGCTCGAGGTTTTTGTAGTAATGTAGATTCTTTTGTCCCCCCAAGCCTCCTCTACAGCATCTCCTCCCCAATCCCAGCTCCCAACTCTCGAATCCTCCGCCCGAGCAGCACCTGCAGCACAACACCGAAAGAGAAAGCCAGGTCAGCATGATAGCTCTCCCGACATCCTTCCGAGTTGTAACAGCGTCCAGCAAGCATTCAAGCAAGCACGTCGAGCCTCTGCGAAAGGAAGATAGGTCAGCTCGGCGCTCAAAAGGACGAGGAGACGAGAAGTAAAGACGCACCAGGGTAACTATGATATGGCCAGCATCGCGAGGGAAATTACGCCCCCACTCTGGCCCTCCCGCAATGGAAGAGGATCGATTCACGCGAAAAATGGCGGTAGCGTCTCATCAACGGCGATGTGTTGCGACGAGAAGCTGGCTGGTTGCTGCTGTAGATGGGGGCAGGAGCTTACCTAGTGAGGCATTGTCGAGCGCTGAGGGGAGATGAGAGTCGGTCGCAGGAGAACGAGTGAGGAGTAGGAGAGAGAAAGGCGTGAGCTGGAAATTCTAACGTTTTGTAGGGCGCGTCTTGAGCCGAGAACTCACCTATCACGCTACAGCAAAGTAGCGGGCGTGTCCTGTAATACATCCGAACGAACGAGCGATCCTCCAGGGAAGACCAGCTCATCCTCGGTGGAGCTAGGACCTTCAAGCTTCGGCGCCGTCCGCTGCTGCCTCGACGGCTGCAGGCTTGATGCGCGCCTGAGCTTCTTGGGCGAGCAGGGGAGGGGTGATGGCTGCTGCCCAGTCGTATTTGAGGCCACCCGAGACCAGCTCGTACTCCTTGTCGGCGGGAGTGACGCGCTTGCCTGTTTGGAGAGCGAGAGATCAGCTCTAGTCGACTGCAGCGAGTCGGGAGGAGTGAGGACTGACCGTTCCAGTAGTGTACGCCCCAAGCGCGACCGGTGACCTTGCTGTCCAAGTCGAGCTTGACCTTCTTGATCTCCCAGCGGCAGCCTTGGTCGGGAGCAGCAGCGGTGGGCACTTTGAAGCCCTTCTGAGCCCAGCGCTGTTGGTAGACGGAGGAGGAGACACCGTCCTTGGGCAAGAGCGACAAGAGACGAGGGAGACGAGTAGACATGGCCGTAGTGAAGACGAGGGGATGAGTTGTGGAAGAGCTCAAGAAGCGAACGAGCTCGCTCTCGCTCCTTGCGCTCTGCCTACATTCTGCTTGTACCACGTCAGCTTCTCGAGATGGCCAAGAATGAATCTAACATTGGCAAGACCAAGCGGGCAAAGAGTGAGCTCTCCCTTGTGTTCCCCTACAGCCGCAGCCTTCGAGCGGAGAACGCAAATCCACCTTTCGCTCGTTCTCAGCTGACCATCTCGCTCTTTTACAGACGCTCCCGTGAAGAAGCATGCGTGAGTGGATATTCCTACACATCTCCCGCTGGCTCGGCGACTCTCTTCGCTTCTGCTGACCTTCGACGAGCCCGCCGAGCTGACCTTCGCAACCTTCGCTCGTTTAACAGCACCAAGAAGGGCAAGAGCTCCACCTACAACTCAGTGAGCTCTCTAACTTCTGACTCTTGTTCTCCAAGTGCTAACCTCGCTCCCACTGCAGTACATGACCGTCCGTCTCACTCGGCTCTTCCCCTTCCCTTCGCGCTCGCTGACCTTCGACTCTGCCGCTAATCCCTCACCTACATCTCCATACCCATCCACGCATCTCCTACAACTCCCACGATCATCCGATTCACTCACACAGGCCAAGCTCGCCGAAGTCAAGGAGAAGAACCCTTCGCAGGACCAGAGGGAGCGGATGAAGGAGGTCTTGGCGATGTACAGGGTGAGCCTGCACTTTCTTGGACTGATGCTTAGGAGGAGAGGTGGCTCTCGAATGGAGTGGCTGCTGAGCGTCGGCACGGAGTGAGGCAAAGGCGAGGAAAGATAGCTGACCCTCCTTCGGTGTCCCCAGGCCGATCAAAAGGACAAGTCCAAGTAGACGAGCAGGCCCCCACTCTCCTACACCACCTTCATACCCTCCTTTTATACCTCGCTGTGCTCTCTGTAGTGTATCACCATCGGCATCGAACTCGAGCCCATTAGTCTCGGGCGAAGGATGACCTCGGCGCTGCTCCTTCCGACGCTCGGCTGACTCTGGAACGACTTGCCCTCCACTCGACAAGCCTACAGGATTGCTTTGCCGGGATCCTCAAGGTCGTCCTCGCTGTCCCTTTGACACTGTCCAGCTCCCTGCGCCGGCTGAACTGGCCGCTCGGCTTTGGAGTCGGCGAGACTCACATCGCCACAACAGCATCTCAAGGCGATGATATTGGTCTACAGAATCTTCGAGATCTCCTGCTCTGGAACTCTCACTACTGCCGTAGACCCGACGCTGCAGCAGCGCAAGCCCACCCTCCCACTTCAGCGCCGAGGCGCGCTCTCGCGAGTTTTCTGAGGGTGTGCGAAGCTCCGTTGCATGTCTCAGCTCTCAAAAGTCTTTCGAAAGATGTGCTGTGGTGGCGGCCGGGTCTGAAAGCAGGGAATGGCCTACGGCGCAGGAGGAGGCGAGTCGCCGAAGCGCGAAGGGGGAGCTTTGAGAGCTGGGAATGAGGTCAGGGAAGCCTGCTATCATGGCTCAGGGAACACACAGTCGGTGGTTGAGATGCTCTGTAGGTTGCTACCGGCTCGCAGTAGCTATCCAGGAGACCTGGACAATGCTCACCTTTCTCCGTTCGATTCGGCGTAAGCTGGACAGCTCAGTTCGAGCCGGGAAGTCGTGGCAGGAGGCTGGAAGTATTACTGAAGATGTATTGAGTAGTTGAGAGTCTATTTTACGACAAGCTGCACCCCTTCGTCGAGGCGAGGAGTAGCGTGGTCTGCCAAGCGCCGAGATCTCAAAACGGCTCGCTTCGCCTCCTTCCTCTCTTTCTCTCCCACCACATCCTTCGGGAGTGAGTCGTTGCGTGCAGCACCCACAAGCATGGTGCTCTCGCTCCCGTGAGTGCAGGCCTCTGTAATAGGCTTTGCCACTGGATCAAGGCCCGACTTTTCCTCGCGTGAAGAGGCCGTCGACCTCCAACCTCTTTCAGCGAAGGATCGCAGAAGCAGTGCTCCTCCCTCCGGGGGCTTTGGGAGTATCTAACTCACGATCCTGGGACGACCGCTCTAAGCCTCCCAACAGCTCTCGCAGCTTGCTCCTTTCGGGGAGCGAGCTCGAACTGAGATTGAGCGCCCGAGGAGCTCGCTGCCCTTTGCTCCTCCCTAGCGATGGGAAGACAGCTATAGACTTCCCCCTCGACCCCGAGCCATCTTAGTGGTGGACACCCTCAGGCTGCTGCTCACGCTGTACGCCTTCGCAACGAGGAGCCGCGAGCAAGTGCTCCTCAAAAGCGTCGACGGGAGGCGCGCTACAAGTCCTCCTACTGCAGCTCTCGAGTTGCCTGTGCTTCTGAGGTATTTGTTCGACGGCGGGTGTACTCTGCAGGTGAGTAGCGTCACTCCTACTCGACTGCTGGGGTAGGAGAGCAGCATTGGAAGCGAGTGGAGGAGCGGGGGCCGGTGATTGAGGTGCAGCATGGGGAGGCTCTGAGGTCGTGAGGCCAGGGAAAGCTGAATAAGAGCCATCTAGTACAAATGCAGCTGCTCGGAGGACTACAGCTGACCTCCTTCTCGCTATCAGCCCATCCTCGGTGTTGACTGGTTCACCCTCAAGCTCGGCGCTCTTGCAATAAGGCGAGTTCTTTCTCTCTGCCCGCCGCCCCCTCCCGAGCGCCCGCTACACCAGAG
This sequence comes from Leucosporidium creatinivorum, assembly GCA_001600635.1. NCBI lineage: Eukaryota > Fungi > Basidiomycota > Microbotryomycetes > Leucosporidiales > Leucosporidiaceae > Leucosporidium > Leucosporidium creatinivorum. The sequence goes on along the minus strand of BCKL01000006.1, from coordinate 690,432 downwards.
CTTTCAAGTACAGCCGACTGTCGGGATGAGCTTCGAGAGCTATGGGGTTTGGGAAGGCGAGGGATGAGGCTTGCTTTCGCCGAGCGCCTGAGCGAGCGCTCTACAGCAAGGCGGGCAGGCTGATGACTCCCGAGAGTCCCCGACCACGCCATCATAGCCTGTCGCTGCGTCGGGTCGTGCGTACGCTTGGGTCGAGGGAGAGCGAAGGAGGGGGAAACGGCGGGCTCCTTTCGTCGCCGAGAGTCGAGCGCCGACGTTCGGTTCCCGCTGCTGTTGATGATTCTAACGTCTAGGACGAGTCTCAGAGCAGGTCGGACTGCTCAACAGCAGTAGGTAGGTACGGCTCAGGCGCGGAGGGATGCATATTACCGACGGAGCGACTGAAGCAAGGCTCAGTCGAAGTTCGGGCGGAGGTGCGCTCTAACGGAGCTTAAGATGAGGCCCAGGGAGCTTGTCGGCGGTCTGTAGACAGTATGTTGATTGAAGGAGGGGTAGAGGAGGGCGTTACTGGGCAAAAGGAGGCTGATAGCGAACGAGCCGGATGTGGCGCCGAGATGGGCGAGGCGCAAACTTAAACTGACAAGCCAAGACCGAGGTCCACTTTGTTCTAGTGGTGGAGGTGGAGGATTGCGTCCGAAACTGTAGCCTGAAGGGCTGCGGGGACTGCTACCCTTCAAAACCCGCCGGGCTCGATGGGCGCTTGTTCGCTGCTCGGCTGAGGTGGTCGAGGGAGCGCTTCCCGGTGCTCCTTGTGCTCTTCAAGAGCCGTTGAAGCGGGCAAGCGTCACCAATAGTATGGCTCGAGGCTGAAGCTTGTCGACATTGTGCCCAAAGGGCTGCAAAACGCGAGACGCAGGAACGCCAATTGCAGCTCGGGGGACTCTTTCGGGCGTGCACGCCGTTGGGAAGGCTCTTGTCTTACGCCCTAGGCAGCGATAGTACTTCTTAGTAGAGTAGAGAGGACTACGAGCAGCTGAGAGAACGTGGATCGCTGCCCTTCGCGAACTCTCGAGGGGAGAAGCGTCGCCGAGCTCGCCATTCGAAGCCTCTCAGGCCATCACGGCGCACTGAGCTTTTGAAAAGCCGTATCGAGTACAAAGGTATCGCTCAAACTGCGTAACTGACATCGCTGCACCATTATCGCCGCATTTACAGCCTAGAATAGGGCAAAGCTCAGTCGCTGACCGGCTCGCGCTTGGGGTTCGTCTCGTCGGTCTGTCGAAGACAAGGGTCAGCTTGCGGCAGGCAGGAGGGGGAAATTTTGACCTGACCTTCCACTCGGCGGCGATGACTGCAATGGAGGAAGGTCAGCGACGCTGAGCCCAATCGCCGAGCACGACTCACTGCCCATCTTTTCCTTGTGATCGAGACCTTTGTGCTGCCTCTCCTCCTTCATCTCATTCATACGCTTCTGCATGAACTGAGGTAGAGTCGAGCGAGTAGAGGATAGGGGAGAGAGTGGAGTAGCTTAGCTCGGCGCCGAGCTCGGTCGATGGTCAGAGGGTAGCGAGAGTCAGACTCACCTTGACCCAGGCGGTCTTCTTTCCCTGTTATAGAGGGAGGAGACACATGTCAGCACTTCCCTCAGCCACAGCTTCGACCGCGGGAGTAGCGCACCTTTCCCCTGAGCAACGCCGAGCACCGAAGCCAGTTAGCTAGAGCTCTCTCGAGCAGGATGTAGGGAGATACTCACTTCTTGCTGCCCGGAGACTCTGTAGTAGCGCACAGGGTGGACGATTGGGTTAGCTGGGCGCTCTCCATCTCGAGCTTCCGTGCGAGGGAGAGAGGGAAAGAGAGGCGCTTTGCAGCAGAAGAGGGAGAGGTGCAGACAAAGCAGCGAGAGACGAGTGACTCACTTTTGGTCGTTTCAGATCCCATGGTGTTTGACGAGGAGTAGAGCGAGTAGAGGAGGGTTTGAGTGGCGATTGAGCTGTAGGCGACGGGAAGGCGCGAGGATCAGCAGGGTGAGTGTGAGATGGAAGCAGAGAGGTTGCGGGGCTGTTGAGCTGCAGCAGGGAGAGCAGCGCGCACTTGTGGACGAGTCCGAGCGAGGACGATGTGGTAGGAAGGCAAAAGATGAAAGTGCGACTCGACCTCGAGAAGGCGACTTGCTTCGCATCCCTCTTCAGGCTGAAGTCATGTCGGGTACAATTGAGTGCAGATGCTAGAGAAGAGCTGAAGGCTATTAGAGCTATTAGACCAGGCTATGCTACTTCCCTGCCCCCTTTTCGTCTAGCGACCACCTCTCGAACATCGCCGAGCCTCTTCCCGCCCTCCTCACTTGCCTACACCCCCTCCGAGGCCGCTGCTACTCCACGCGAGATGCGCTCCTAGCAGCTTCAGACGCTCTAGCGCGACCCTCCGCATCGTGTCGAACGTCTCTCGCTGCCCCTCGTCTCGGCGCTGGTCCATCGCCCGCACTTGCAGCCCCTCGGTCGACGCGAGCTCGGCGCGGCCCTCCTCCTGTTGATCCTTTGGTCCTCGATGTGCGTCCCGCCACACTGCTCGGGCCAGATCCTCGTCGCGCACCGACGAGTCCTCGGCGCCGAGCATCCCACCCTGGCTCGCTCTGGCTACGTCCCATCGCCGTGGCTTCCCGAACAGCCGTTCAAAATCCCAGCCCGCATCTACCGCAGGCAGCATCGTCAACACGTGCGCCTTCCTCCTCCCTGCCTTCTCGCCTGGCTTATACATCGCCGTCGCCGAACCTTCCTCTTCGCCCGCACCGAGTCGACCGTCGCGGAGGGTAGATGCGGCCGAGGCCACGCTGGCGGCTTCGTCGGGAGTGGGAAAGTCGTAGATGGGTCGTTTGGGCCGAGTAGAGATGGGGGAGAAGGTGTTCGGCGCGGGCCAGAGCGAGGGAGTGGTCGTCCTGAGCGAATGCAGCGTTTCCTGCTCCGGGTTCCAGTAGGCGCTCGAGGAGGCATCATGAGATGGTGCTTCTACCTCCCATTGGCAGGGCGAAGGAGGACGGTAGGCGGGAGCAAAGGTGCTGCTCCGGCAGAGGCTGGGGAAGGCTGATAACGGGGGCAGAGCTTCCATCTGCGACCGAGGAGCACGAAAAGCTGCCCATTCTTCTTGTGGTAGAGTTGGCGGTCCTGGTGTTGGTGCTGGTGCTGTAGCGAGTGTGTCTGAGAGTGGATGGGACGAAAGTTGGCGGAAGGTCGAGAGGGCGGGCGAAGCGCTGAAGTGCTTGTCGGTAGGCGAGCAGGGGCGAAGGGCGAGGCCGACCGGGTAGTGCTTGCTCAAATCTTCGAGTGGTGTACGAGAGCACATTGCTGTTGGCGATCGAAACAGGTCAGCTCGCTTTTGTGCGCTTTGGCCGGCCATCACCAAACGCACGAATAGCCGGTGCAGGCGTGTAGAGCCGAGTTGCGAGATGGTCTAGCCTACTGCAGCGAAATCGTCCACGTTGGATGTCGTTTTGGCGGAAAAAAAAAACGAGCAAGGGAGCGCAGGAAAGAAAGACTGGAGATGTGGAGCCTCGCTCTTTCCCCCGGCTGATAGCGAGTTGCTCGTGATTCCGAACGCCGCTAGCTCGCTTCCTGCGCACCTTTAGGGGAACTCTGTTTATATCAATGTCCTTTGCACAAAAAATGATGAAGCGACGAACGCAACGCACCGGCCGAGCGAATGAGGCTCCTCCAGCTCGTCCTCTTCGCCCGCCTTAGACGGCTACAGCTCCTGCAAACGCTACTACTGCTAGCGCAAGGGAAAGCTGAGAGCCAAGAAGTTGCTCCAGGAGCGAAGAGGCTCCCGATAGGTCGCTGGAGGTGACCGAGCCGTTGCCGCTGCCTTTGCTCGAGGTAGTCGAGGAGGTAGAGCCGTTCCCGATGGTGGCGGCCTCGTAGGTGACGCCGTTGAGAGTGGCAGCGTATTCTGCGAGTAGACGAGGTCAGCAGCGGCCTGGAACGGTCTAGTCACACGACCGCGCACCAAAGACCGAACCGTTTCCGACGTCGTAGAAGTCCACCAGGGTGAAGGTGGGGTAGTACTGGTGAGCAGCGTAGCAAGTGTCGGCCTGCTCTCCCAACGAGGTCTGTCCGGTAGCGGCGTTGGTCTGGCTCAGCTCGCCCGTAGCGGGGATGGGGATCGTCTGGCCGAGCAGAGTCACGTTCACATCGAGGTAGTGGTTGACGAGGTACTGCGATATGGTCGACGATAAGCTACTGTATTCAGGAGAAGCAGCGACCGAGATTCAGCTCACCATCTTAGCCTGGTAGCCTGAAGCTCCTCGGTCGACGGTGCAGGGGAAGGAATCGTCGGTCTCCTGCGAAAGGCGAGCGAAAGGTCAGCTTTTTCGGCCTGCATAGTGCTGAAAGGGCAAAACGCACATCGTACGGAGTCTCCCAGACATTGGTGAACTCGTCGATGAGATAGGGAGCGGTCGAAACGTCGGCGTTCTGAGCGAGAAAGTTCACTACCCTCTTGCCAGAGTCGATGAGGGTTTGGAGGGTCGGCCAGTCGGCCTTGGCGATCGGAACCGAAGTGGGAGTGTAGGCGAGGGTGTCCATACCAGCGGATGCGTACGAAGCGGCGATGGTGGTAGGGTCAATGCCGTCCGAGTTGACGATCAGGATGGTGACGACCTCGCTGGGGTTGGCGTCGAGCCATGTCTTGACGGTCGTGAGGTAAGAAGTGAAGGTTCCCGCGTCGAGGAGTAGGCAGCTGCCAAGGGAAGCCCAAGGTCAGTGAGAGGCGGCAGGGGTGAGAGCCGAGACTTGCGAAGTATGGCAAAGGTGAACCTCATTGTTGTTCAGGTGAGCTTGAACTTGTAGCAGCCGAATTCCGTTGTTCAGCTGCGTCTCCACCGTGTAGTTTTGGTTGGCGGCGACTTGAGAGCAGTATTCGGAGTCAGCCGATGAGTACGCGCCGCACGAAGTTGAACCAGGCCACTCACTGCTACCAGCTGACACTCCGTAGCTGTTATGCGCGCCGACGACCGATACATTTGAGTATGAACGAGAGCAGTACTCCTCATGACCATTGCAAGCTGCTGCTGCCGCGCTGTCGAAGGGATTCGAGGGTCAGCCGTGTTGTGCGAGAAGTTCGGAGTTGGTCGAGCTCGGTCTGTAGCTCGTCACGCTCTCTTCTGCATCGCTCTGTAGCTCTTCGGCGCGCTCCCTGCAGCCTCCACTCCCATCCCTGCTAATCCTCCCTCTCCGCAGGGCCCTCGCTCGGCTTGCTTGGACATTCCTCGACGTATCCTTCCTCCTCCCCTGAAGCTACAGACGTAGATGCTGTCGGCCAGTATGATTACTGCTACTCACCCAGTCGACAGAGCGAGAGCCGCTACCAGCGCGGTTTTGAAGAGTGAGAGGACCATTCGAGGGCGCGGGCTTGTTGTGAAGGCGATGCGAGAGCTGCGAGTGTGCAGAGAGCTGATGCGAGGGTTGTTGGGCAGACCACAGAGGTGCAAGAAGCGAGCGAACGGGTGCAGGAAGCGAAGTCGACGATTTGGCAGGAGGGAGACCCTTGTTCTCCTCGCAGCAGACGCCTTCCCCGAAGGCATCACCGTTGTTCAGCTACAGAGTGTGGCACGACCGCGCAGGGTTCTAAGCATTATCCAAGACTATGGAGGTAGCTGCTCGCGCTCAGCTCCACCATTCGGCGGAAGGGCCCCTGCACCGCATGTTCGCCGAGCGCCTTCGCGCAGGCCAGCGAGCTGCCAGAGCAGCCGCCATGTCTGTCTTTCCGGAGTTGACTACGAGTTCTGTAGGCTTTTTCACGACTCGCGTGCCCTGACCGTGAAGCTTGAAGTTGGAGGCTCGCGCCGAGGGGGAGCCGACTCGCCAACGCCGAGCAGACTTGCTAGCCGAGCACTTGCGCACGTCGCTTGAGGTAGTCAGAGCGGTGTAGAGAGGCGGATGGAAGGCGACGGGGGACCGGAGAGCATGTCGAAGGCGAGCAAGAGGGAAGCAAGGGAGAGAGTGCGAAGCCCGTCCGCCGAGTCGTCCACCACCGCCATTCCAGCATCCCCTGCGCCGTAGCTCCGTTTCCCCTCAGCCTTCAGCAGCCTTCCATCTACCCTCTCAAAAGCAGCCCAGCTCGGCGCACTCGCCAGCCGAAGCTCCACCCTGACAGCATCGTCCGCTCCCCCGCCGAGGTTTAGCTGATACATCCCTGCGTTCCAGCAGGCGCCTCGTCGTCTACAGTGTCCTTCAAATACGCTCCTCAGATCCGTACAGCGCCCCTCGCGTGTCGATTATTGAGGCCGACCTGGAGTAAGGGAGAGGGAGGACGAGTGGGTGAGCTCGAGTGCGGCGTTCTTGTAGGATTGTAGCGCGTTCCTCTATAGTCGCATTCACTCCGAGGAGTCACTCAGAGCCCATCCCTGCTCCACTGACCCATCCCTGCTCTGTAGCAACCTCCAAGCGGCTGTGTCTCTCGACGCCAGCACGCCCCTCCGCACCAACCTCGCTCCCTCTCTGAGCCGATTCTCATACACCTGCAGAGAGCGTACGCACCTGAAGAGAGCAAAATCCGACAAAGCATGCGTAGACGACTGCAGCCCAGTAGCAGTTCTTGGCGATGGCCTTGGGGTCGCCCTCGAGCTTGGTGGTGCCGGTGAGGACCTCGACCTGCGAACGTAGCAAGGCTTTAGCGTCCATCAGCAGGGAGTTGATAAGAGTACTCACCCCTGCATCGAAGGCCAAGCCGAGCGCGAGTAGAAACACGACGCCGATGACGGAGAGGACGGTGCAGCAGCCAGCTGGGGATAGAGATTGAGACGTTAGCGGGTGCTGTAAAGCTGTAGTGAAGTCTACGAGCTCACCTAGAGGCGTTCCCACAACAGGTCGAAGTGCCATGGCGAGTTGAACAAGTTGAGGCGGGAGAGAGAGCCGCGAAGTGCGAGAGCGAGACGACTCGATTGGTACCAATCGACTGCATCGAGCACTCAATTCTGCTACCAGCTGAAACAACTCGTGTCTGCTCGCTTACTCGCCCAGCAAGCTGCAGGCAAGCATCTCGGCGTTGGTAGGGGCAGTCATTTCGCTCGCTCTTGGTGCGGCTGTAGAGCGATACTACGGCTGCGAGAGTGTTCATCCGATCTACATCTCGGCTTGCAAGAGCTTGATCCTACTCTGGAGCCCTCACAGCCGCCACTGGGTCCACGCTCGGCGTTCGCTTCCCATTGGCGGTCGCTCAAGTTCCGCTCTCGCCTCTCGCTGCGCTGCGCTACCTCTTGAAGATGGCAGATAAAGCATTAAACAACATTTAGAGTCCATTAAGTGATATCAAGAAGTCCCCTCCAATCTTCGAGCCCTTGCGAGGTCGCGCTCCGCCATCGCCGAGCTCGACGAATGGATGTCATCCTCCCGCCCCCGGTTTCATCCCTGCAGAGCCCTGGAAGTAAACTGCATAATCATTCGATTGACAATCGACTAGAGCGGGAAGGAAGCAGCGGTGAGGGTCAGCGCTGATTTAATGCTCGGCGCTCGAGCGGCTGCTCGACTCACGAAATCGGAGAGCGACATCAAGTGCGGCGCGCCACTGATGGAGGCGATAGTCGCTCCTCCCTTCGCACCCTTGAACGCCTTCTTCCACTCCTCAGCGGCAACTAGAGGCGACACGACCTTGTCGTCTGATCCGCTGAGGATGAGGATTGGGCATGCGATGGAGGCGAGTTGAGCTGGTGAGGGGGGAACGCGGTCGGCAGCGGAGAGAATGATGTGAGAGATGTCGTGGGAGCTTTGCCCGGCGCCGTCTGCGAAGCGGGCAAATACGGTGTCAGCGAGGGGCTTCGGAGCTATCGCCGAACCTCGCAAAAGCACTCACATCGTTTGGCAAAAGCGGCCTGAGCTGCTTCCCTCTGCTCTGCTAGTCGAGGAGCGTTTCCGATAAAGTAGTCGCCCACCAGAGGGAGCACGTCGGACTCAATGGCGCCAGTTCCGTCTCCCCTGCCGTCCTTGTTCACGCAGAGCATCTCAAGAAGCTGCCTCAAGGAAGCGTTGACCTCGGGGTTTCTGTGAGGCTCAAAGTTAGCGACAGGCGAAGCTAAGTACAGACAAAGAGCTTACTCGACCATCCATCCCGGCGAAGCCAAGATCAGCCCTCGGACCTTTTGAGGTCGCATGAGAGCGCAGTGTACAGCACAGGCAGCGCCTTGGACTCCCTCACCAAAGATCGTATACGAGGAGGGAACTCCGATAGTCTCGAGAGCAGCTGTCAAGCACTCGGCGGAGTTCTGCAAAGCCAGGTCAGCCATCGCCGAATCGCTCGTTCTTCGCCCGCACTCACCTCCAGCTTGTGAGCATCTCGCTTGCCTCCTTCTGTTCCGCCATGGAAGCGAGCATCCATAAAGAGCAAGTTGAAGTTGGCGTTGAGGCGAGGATCGACCATTTGGGCCGAAAACGAGTGCGAGCTCAGAGTCAGAGTGCTGGCGTGAAAGAAGACGATGGTATGGCGGGCAAAGTCCATCGGTTGCGATACGAGCTCCCCTCCATCCATTCGAGGGTTGGAAATATAGTGAAGATGGCTGTCGAACGGGAACGCCGAGGTCAGAGGGATTCGGCCTCAAATGACCAAGCTGAAGACTTACAGATTTCCACGAAGTGGTACATCGACGTAAGGCATGTGTGAAGCTGCTTGGGTCAAGAAAGAGAGAGGTCGAGGGCGGTGTCTGCGATTCGAGCGGACGGTCAGCTCGCAGGGTTGGCCACGCTGGTCCGCTTCTGGGGCGTACGGAAGTGGAGAAGCCGCTGAACGGAGCGTGAGGAAGGAAGGAGACCTGCGAAGCCAGGTTGACTCCCTCTCGACAGAGCAATTAAGCAGCGTCCGCCTCCCCGGCGGACGAGCCAGTGAACGAGTGAAGCTCGGGCCTCAAATCGCCGACGAAGGCAGAGAGCGGAGAAAGGGATGGACGAGAGCGATGAGCGAGCAGGTAGTGAGTCGAGCAGAGCAGCGTGCGGAAGAAGAGGAAGTTGACCTGCAATCGACGCATGAGTGCCCCTCGGTCGAAGCGAAGGGCTCCGAGCTTCGATCCGACAGAATCGCGAGAGGCCGTGCTCCTCGAGCAGAGGTGCATGTTGATTGGCGAAATATACAGAGCGAACCGCAAGTCGTGCTGGGAGCGGAGGCCCGCCCGATATGGCGATTCTTCCTCCGACGCGAGAGGAGTCCCACAACGCCGACGCCGAGAGGCCAGAGCAGACTCTCGCTTGTCCTGGCCGGCAGAGCTTGACAGCATACATCTTGGACACCTCAAAATGTGTGAGTTGTGGCGTCGGGGCTCGCTGGAGTCTGGACAACGAAGGCGAAAGCTGGGTCGGGCCTCGGCGACCTGCGCTGAGCCGCGCGGTCGCCGCTCATGAGGGGCAAGGGCTCTTCGTCGCCCTCAGCCCGTTCGAAGTCATGCTGGAGTCCTCTCTGCAGCGTGGCTCGCTCGAATTGGCAGGAAGAGCGCACACGACCGTCGACTTGGCGCAAGGACGGGACGCGACAGCGAAGCGAGAGGCGCTATCCGATACTGTACAATTCCAACGGCGATAACACAGCCCCTAGAACGTCAACAAGTACTGCGTAGCCAAGCAAGATAGCCAAGCGAGCTCAGCCGAAGCTGGGAGAGGCGCTCGGTCAGCTCGGCGTTGAGTTGTGAGGTCGTCGGACCCTCACATGGCAACAAACGCCTCGACCACACCATCACGGTCGATGAGAGGAGAGACATGAAGCGTGCCGTACTTGATGTCGATCTCGTACCTAGGAAAAGTGTGTAGGAGATAGAGGAAACGCGCTGGCCGGTCAGCTTCCCTCGTCGCCGAGCCTCCGTCCACTCCTTCCTCGCCGAGCCTACGAGTCCGAGAAATAGGACTCACTGCGACCTCGCCCTCGTTTGCTGACTCTCGATCTTCTTGGCCACTTCGGGCGCCTCCTTCTTGCCCGTCAGCGCACGTAGCAGTCCCTTGAATCCCGTCTGCTTCTTCTCCGACGGAGGGCGCCACTCGTTCGTCCTTCCTGTCGGCAGTTGGCCTCCAGCGAGAGCTTCTTGAGGGTTGCCGTAGGCGCAGAAGGACTCGGACTCGAGGGTGCCAGCCATCTCGGTAGTAGGACGAGTTCCTGTAGCCATCGCCGAAGCATGAGCTCGAAGCGAGGGGGAGAACTCCTCCTCGGGGTTGACCGGAGCGGAAGGGTCGTGTTCGCTCCCCACCAACCACGAGAGGTTCTTGCCGTGAGCGAGGGAGCCTGCGATGGGAAGCATGTCGAGGATCAGCGAGGTCTCCAAAGGCCAGCAGTGAGAGCGTCGCCTATTTCGAGCCTCCTCCGATCGTCGCCTTCGCCGAGACGAGGACTCGGAGGTCGGAAATCGGAGGAGGCTCGGGATAGGCGACTACAGATGCTCACCAGTGACTTCGGTCTGACCTCCAATGAAGTACGTGAGCTGGCCAGAAAAGTCGCGAAGAGGGATAATGCAGAGCAGGTTCCAGAAGGGAGTGCCGCTGCGACGGTAGTTGAGGACGAGCTAGACGTCCGGTAGAGCCGCATCAGTTCGTCGTATTGCAGTCATAGTAGAGCAGATCGGATCACATACCGTGTTGATGCCCTCGCCTCGGTTCAGAGCATCACGAATCCTCTTGCTCGTGGTCGCCGAGGTAGCGGGTCCCGTGAGGAAGCGGCAGTTGCGACCGGTGATGAACTTGGCGGCGTCTATCGGTCAGGATCCAAGTCAGTAAGGAGTCTGTAGAGCATGTGAGTCTCGCCAACCACTCACATCCCGTGAGACGCTCGAAGCCTGGAGAGACGAGAGTAATCGGATGGTCGCGAAGGCGAGGGTTGGTGAGGCAGAAAGCCTCGCCCAATCCAGTTCCGAGACCTCCGACCTGGCCAAGGCGGACTGTGATGAAGAGTGTGAGAGTGAGGAGAGTGCGAGAGGTGACGAAAGTGAGGAGAACGAGAACAGGAAAGGTCAGCTCGGCGATGCTTGGCCTGAGCTTCGACGAATCAAACATACCAGAAGCCTCCTCGATGAGCTTGTGACGGATGAAGTCGTGGAAAGCGCTGTTGTAGAGACCCTGCAGCATGAGAGAGAGAAGGCCTCGGTCAGCGCCTCTGTCCCCTCGAGCCTCGGCGCTCGTCTCTTCTCCCTGCCCCTCGAACTCACCTGGAGCAAATGCTGCTGGGGCAAGTCGAGAGAATCGCCAACAATCATGCCCTGCCTCAACGAGCCCAACACGTCCTCCCTCAACTCGCTCGAGAGGGCTCCGCGATTGGCCGTCAGGGAAAGGCCGAGGACGTCGTGCAGAGCAATTGCCGTCGTCTTGACTTTGGTGGCGAGGCCTTTGAACGCGGTGAGGTCGGTCCAGAGATCGAAGGAAGCGACGTCGCCGTTGGTCATGTAGAGGTACTCGCTATGAGGTAGGGGCGAGAGGTCAGCGCCGAAAGAGAGAGGGAAGAGGAGGGCGAGCCGAACCGGAAACGATGGCGGCCGAGAGGGTCGAGCATGAGCTCTTCGAAGACCTGTGTCGATGTAGAGCGAGGTCAGCTACCTCAATATTCGACGAGACGCGCCGCCTCAACCGCCTCGGCGCCCACTCCCAACTCACCTTCTCGCTCAACAAGCCATTGATACTCTCCTCCATCTCCCTCTGCACCTGACTCGGTCCCAGCGCCAAGCTCGTACTCTGATTCAAACTAGCGAGGAAGTCGGGCAGCTGGATCGTCGGCTGCTTGCCAAAGATGGGGAGCTGTCCCTCGGGCGCCCAGTTGGCCAAGTCGGCGCGCTCGTCCGAAGAAGTGGCAGCACTATCGGCGCGAGCCCTGTTCCCTCCATTCACTCCAGTACCGGCGGCATCCTCAGCCAAGCCGGATCCTCCACGAGCATGACCGAAGGGCGCCTGCTGCTGCTGCTGCTTGGGCCGAGCAGTCAACGAGCTACCGCTACGAGGGGGGCTGAGAGACGTCGGAGCGGAAGAGTAGGCGGTGCTGGCGCTGCCACTGGGCGAGCGGGGGAAGAGGCCTTGGGTGCTGCTTCCGCCGTCGTTGCGCTTGGAGAAGCGAGGGATGAGGGAGCGAGGCTCGTCGTCGTCCGAGGAGGAGGGGTCGTCGCGCTGCTGCTGCTGCTGCGTGGTATTGTTCTGCTGCTGCTGCTGGAGCGCCTTTTGATGGTCTGCAGGCGTGAAGAGCGGTCACGACGATCAGCTTCATCGGCCGCGGAGAACGCCACTCGCACTCGACACTCACCGTCCTGCTCGATCCTGTAGCTTTGAGGAGGGATCTGCGAAGTCACAGTAGAGCCACTGAGGTTCAGAGGAGGAGGCCTCGACATGCCTACACCAGCTGCGATGGGCAAGACGGGAGACGAGTCGGAGGTCAGCTGAGCTCGTCGAGAAGCTCGAAAGTCGGCTGTAGGGAGGTGCACTTACGCTGCTGCAGGGGAAGAGGAGGAGGAGGGTCTGTAGAGAGCTCTTGAAGTGAACGAGCGCGAGGGAGACTGGCGCGTTTCGAAGCCATCGAGCCGAGACGAGTTGGACGGAGAGGTGAGGAAGAAGGGAGAGAGCCGTTCAGCCCATCTCGCTCGCTCATCTCTCCTCCTCCCACAGCCGGCTCTCGGCCTCGCCTTTATCCTCACTTCTGTAGTGCAACACAATGCATTTCCCTCCACTTCCACACCCCTAGCAAACCTTATGCCCCGTCCCACTGAGACTCTTCTTGATGCTCAACGCCGTACTGAGCACCATGACCATCACGCCGAACCCAGCGCACGTCCAGCTCCACAGCCGCATTCTTGAGGTCTTGCTATTCGCTCGGGTACCGCTCGAGGTGAGCTTGAGGTAGCAGGCGGCCGCTTTGATGGCGGAGGGAGAGGGAAAAGAAATCGAGAGTCAGCAATCCTGTAGGCGATCAAGGGGTGAGGAGCGGGCTTACGAAAAAGGTAGGCTAATGCTGTAGCCGAGAACCCGCCAGCAAGCTCGAGAATAAGCCCCAGATCGCAAGTCATGAGCGAGACTGTTCAGCAAGAAAAGCTCGGCGGTCAGCATTCGCCTCTCCCACGTCTTCACAGAAGCGTTCAAACTCACCCAGCATCGCACTCAACACGATGCCCGTCGTGATGATGACATGTCGCCTCTGGTTGTACTCGTCCTCGGGCCAGAAGTAGTTCTCGAGCACCTCGCGGCAAACGAAGGCTTCGAGCGGGAGCGTGGCGAACATGTTGGCGCCGAACTGAGTGGAGTGAGAGGATGCGAGGGGGAGAAGGATGAAGGAGGGGGCCAGGGAGGAAGGGAGTGCAAAAGACGGGTCAGCTTCTCATCGTCCCCTCGATCGACTCGACTCGCTCAACTCGACTCACGAAAGCCCTGGCCACGTTGATCAGCGTATCATCCTCGGAGAACGCATTCAAGATATTTCCGGGGGTCTTATCGGTAAAGACAAGGAAGCCCGAGGTGGACATGCAGAGGCAAGCGACGACCGAGAGGGCGGTCGAGACGTGCGTGACTTGGGCGAAACGGTCCAGCGTGGGGACGCGGAGGGAGCCGTAGATGAGGACTGGGGTGGGAGTGGAGGTGAGGTCAGCGCTGGGATTGTGAGGAGGGTGGCGATGGGCGGGGGAGGGAGAAGAGAAAGCCGAGAGACGTACGAGAGTTGTGATGGCACTGTTTGATGCAAACGACGATCAGCAGGGTACATCGAGGCAAGAAAGACACTGCAACTCACCACGAAAGCGAACGAGATGACTCCAATCGCCTCGAAGAAGCCCGACCGCACGAACGTCCATCGCTCGTTAGGGTCGCCCTTGAGGTAATCCTCCACACCCGGTCCTCTCACTCCCACCGCAATGACGATAAAGACCATGCTGTTCAATCCCGTACAGGTCAGCTCTAACCTTCCTTCTCACGTCCCACCCCCCAAAACTCACCTAACCAGCGCCAGGGCACTAGCCTTGCTCAACTTCTCGATATCGCGAGACAGACTCAACGGGTAACTGACGGCGAGGGTCAAGAAAGCGATGACGAATTGACGGGAGATGAGGAAGGAAATGAAGGACGATTCGGTGGCCGAGGAAGGGAGGATGGCGACGAGGACGTGGGGGATCGTGTCGCCGAGGATGACGCAGAAGGCGCACATGCCCTGTTGTGGCAGTATAGAGGTGTGAGTGAGTGAGGAGGAGGAGAAGGGAGAGTGTAGAGACGTACACCGAAAGCGAAAGCGAATTGAAAGAAGGAGACGGCTGCTCGGCCTCTTGGTCCGAAGCCTGCTCAGAGCCAGCACATCAGCCTTCCGGTCTTCCCTCTCCCAGCTCAGGCCAAACGCACAAGTATCCATGATATCAATGTAGGTCTTCCTGCCGCTCATTTTGGCGTTGAGGACGATGAGGCGGATGGTCCAATCCGTCACGCAGCCGAGGACGACGAGGAGGATGAGGCCCATGACGAAGCCGGCTTCTCGGAGGGCGTAGGGGAGTCCTATGGTGTTGTTAGTAGTAGTCGAGTGGAGAGGAAGGAAGTGGGAAGAGAGGACAGGAGGAGGGAAAGGGGAGGTCAGCTCGGCGATTCGATTCGAGCTCGGCTCTTGCCGCTTGAGACCCCCACTCACCAATAATGCCCGCCCCGAGGATACTATTCGACATGTTGGCAATCCCAGCAAATACTCCTGCTCCTTTGGTCAACCAATCTGGTGGCTCATCTCCTCCTCGCCCATGCTCAACGTCTTTCCCTTCCCTCCTACTCCGCTCCCCACTGTCCCTCGTCTGCAATAGCCCCTCCATCAATGGTTCTTCCAATTGCTCATGCTCGTCGGTGTCGATGTCGTCTGAATCTTGGTCGAATTGAGCTTCGCGGGAGGGGTAGGTGGATTTGAGGGGTGCAGGAGGGTAGTAGGAGGGGGAGTCTGGATGGTCGTCGTGTGTGTCGTCCAAATCGAAGAGAGGTGAAGTTGGTTGGTCTGTGTAGGATGTTGAAGGGGAGGAGGAAGTCGAGGAGGGGTGAGGCTGCTGCTGCTGCTGCTGCGTGGAGGTCGACTGATGATGAGAGAGGCGAGGAGTCGAGTGGGAGGGAGGTGCGGGTAGATGCCCGTCGTCGTCGTCATCGTCGTCGTCTGAATCTAATGCGAAATGTACTGCTTTCCGAGGGTTGAACAATGAGTCCATCTTGAGCTGAGCAGGTGATGAGGGGAGGGAGAGAGACGGCGCGTCCCAGTTGGCTGGAAAGAAATGCAGGGTAGCAGGTCCTCAATTAGAGCTGATTAGTAGCTGGGATTGGGACTAATGCGAGTTGTAAGTCGATTGGAAGCGAGAGACGAGGAGAGAGTTGGCAGAGGGAAAGAGCGCTGAGCTTGAGAGACGCGTCCAATTGTCCAAGGGTTGGCTTCTGCCGTGTCGCTCGCTTCAGCACCCTCCTTCGCACAGGATGCACATCAAGGTATCGTTGACTCTCTCGCTGATCTAATTTGCTACAGCTCGAGCTCACCCTCTATCCCCTTGCACCTCTACAGAGCCTCAAAGTCAGTCTCACTCGCTCTCTCCCCTCAGGCTCGCCCTTCCCTTGCGCTCCCCGGCTTGTCGCTGACCCCGCTCTCTGCTCTACTACAAGATCCAAGGGTTCAAATCCTACCGCGACGAGACCCTCGTCGACCCCTTCTCGTCAGTCTCATCCTCCTCATCGACGCGTCTCTCCCTCATTAACGCGTCCCTCGTCTACAGCCCAGGACTCAGCCTCCTCGTAGGGCGCAACGGCTCGGGCAAATCCAACTTCTTCTCGGCCATCCGCTTCGTCCTCTCCGACGCCTACACCTCCCTCACCCGCGAGGAGAGGCAATCCCTCTTGCACGATGGCACCTCGGGCGCGGGAGCTGGTGGGGCCACCATGTCCGCTTTCGTCGAGATCGAGTTTGATAACAAGGATGGCAGGTTCCCTACCGGTCAGTCTGGGGGTCTCGCAGCTCTGGAGCTACTTCTCAGCGGACGCGCTGACCTCCTCCTTCTCCTGCCCGACTCTCTGGCTCCCACCCCTCTACATCTGCACCACCCCTCTACTCCAAACAGGCAAGCCCACCCTCCTCCTCCGCCGCACTATCGGACTCAAGAAGGACGAGTACCAGCTCGACCGCAAGTCGACCTCCAAGGGCGAGGTCATGTCCATCCTCGAGAGTGCCGGGTTCAGCAGGAGTAACCCTTACTACATTGTTCCTCAAGGCAGGGTGAGTTGTCGTGGTTTCTTGAATGGCTCTCCTTGGGTGCTTGGAGGAGGAGGCAGAGGGAGCGCCGAGCCGAGTTGAGGAGCTGGAGCTGATCCTCGTCTCTTACCACCCCCATTACTTCTACCCTTACCTCCCCTCTCTTCTAACACCCCACAGATCACCCACCTCACCAACCAGAAGGATGCGGACCGCCTTGCCCTGCTTAAGGAGGTCGCCGGAACCAAGGTCTACGAGGAGCGGAGGGCAGAGAGTACAAAGATCATGGACGAGACCAGTGCGTTGTATTTGGGCTCCTCTACCCTCCGTGGCGCGACCCGCTGACCTCTTTCCTCGTCTCTCGCCCTTCTCTCCCCCCCTTCGGCGCTCTCCTCTCACTCCTCCTCTTCCCACGACCCTCACCTCACCCCCTCACCCCCTCCTCTCTTCACCACCCGTGTTCCCACTCAACCCAGACTCCAAACGCCTCAAAATCACCGACCTCCTCCAATTCATCAACGACCGCCTCTCCGAGCTCGAGGAGGAAAAGGAGGAGCTCAAGCAGTTCCAGATGCAAGACAGGCAGCGAAGGAGCTTGGAGTACTCGATTTATCAGAGGGAGTTGAGGGATGTCGGGGAGGTGCTGGATGGGGTGAGTCGCGCTGAGGTTTCCTGGAGGGAGAAGAGGGGAGGGAGAGGAGATGAGGAGAGGGGGTTTGAGGAGGGGGAGGGCACGATTCTGAAGTTGGGAAAGTGAGGAGGAGGGACATCGAGTCGCTGACCTACTTCTCCGTCTCGCCTGCTCCTCTCCCACCACTCTCGCATACAACAGATCGAGGAGGAACGCCGAAGGGACGTCGACAACGCCAACTCGCGCCGCACAGAGTTCAACGACCGCGAGAAGGAAATGAACGTACGTGTCGATTTGCTCGCCCCTTCTCACCACCACCTCTCCTCGTCGGCTCCCCTAGCTCGGCTTTCTCATCCGCCTCGCTACCCTCCCTCGCTTCGACCTAATCGCTGATCCTCTCGCTACCTTCCCGTCTCGTCACGATCGTCGACCCCAAACAGAACCTCGAATCGACCCTCACTTCCCACCGCCAACGCCTCGAGATGCTCAAGCTCGAGCACAAGGACGCGAGCGCCGAGAGGAGGGAAGCGACCAAGGCGCAGGCGCAGGTCGAGTGCTTGGTCAGGGATGGGGAGGAGGCGGGCAGTAAGTCTTTGTTTCTTGTGAGCTACACCGAACGAAGCGTAGAGCTGACCCATCCTGCACCTCTCCACAGAGAAGGGCGCCGACCGTCTCGCTTCGTGGGAGACCGAGCTCGAGTCCCTCGAGACGGAGATCACCGCCAAGGAAGCCGAGTTGATGGAAGCGACGCCCGCATGGGAGGACAAGTCGCGCGAGCTCCTCGAAGCCCGCCAACGTCTCGAAGCCGCTCAAACGACGCTCGGCACGCTGCACGCCAAGCAGGGGCGCAAGAACCAGTTCTCCACGCAGAAGGAGCGGGACGCCCATCTGAGGAGTTTGGTGCAGAGTCATGGCAAGAGGATTGGGGAGAGCGAGGCGAGTCAGAAGGGCGTTGAAGAGGCGCTGCGGGAGGCCAAGAGGGAGTTGGAGGAGGCGCAGAAGAGGCAGGGAGAGGTGAGGGGCGAGTTGGAGGGGAGGAAGGAGGCGCTTGGAGCTGTGCAGGGTGACTTGGCGAGGTTGAAGGAGGAGCATAGGACGCTGGTGGAGAAGAGGAAGTGAGTTTGGCTCTCGTTCTCAGCCGTCGAGGGGGAAGAGGAGGGCGATGGAGCTGACTATAAACCTCTTCTTCGCAACTCGAACAGAGACCTCTGGAAGGAGGAGACCAAGCTCGACGCCCAGTACCGCCACGCGCATGAACAGCTCAAGAGCGCCGAGCGAGCCGTTTCGGCGACCATGGATCGGGTGCGTTCGATCTCCTATCGTCGTCAATCTTCTCCCGCG
This sequence comes from Leucosporidium creatinivorum, assembly GCA_001600635.1. NCBI lineage: Eukaryota > Fungi > Basidiomycota > Microbotryomycetes > Leucosporidiales > Leucosporidiaceae > Leucosporidium > Leucosporidium creatinivorum. The sequence goes on along the minus strand of BCKL01000006.1, from coordinate 672,353 downwards.
CTGACGATTTCACTCTCGCACCTCTCCTCCCTGCTTTCGACATACCACAGGACACCGCCAACGGTCTCAAAGCCGCCAAGGCCATCGCTCAGCGCCTCAACCTCAAGGGCTACCATGGACCTCTGTACGAGCTCTTCTCGGTCGAGGACAGGTACAAGACCGCCGTCGAAGTCACCGCTGGAACGAGGTACGTCCTCGGCTTCTTTCTCCCGCCCTCTTCCGCTCGATTCGGCCGACTTACCGCTTCCCTCCCCTCCCTCCCTCCTCCTCGCTCGCCGCTGCAGCCTCTTCCAAATCGTCGTCGACAACGACGAGACGGCCACCAAGATTCTCGACATTATGATCAAGGAGAAGAGCGGCAGGATTACCTTCATGCCCCTCAACCGCCTCAAGCCTCAGAATGTCGAGTACCCCAACGCTAAGGAGGCGATCGCCATGTGAGTCTGAGCTTCTCTCCCTTCTTCGAGGCGCTTTCCCCCTTATCTATCTTGGGAAGGAGGAAGACCTCGTTCCGCCTTGGCCGAACCTTGGCCGAACCGCCCTGCTGACCCTCCTCCGTACTCCGAACAGGATCAAGAAGCTCGACTACGACCGCCAGTACCAGCTCGCGTTCGAGCAAGTCTTCGGCAAGACCATCATCTGCCAGTCGCTCGAAATCGCCGGAGCCTACACTCGCAGCCACGGCCTCAACTCGATCACCCTCGACGGAGACAAGTACGACCGCAAGGGATCGCTCACGGGAGGCTACCACGACCAGAAGCGCTCGCGCCTCGACGCCGTCAAGAACCTCAAGCTGTGGCAGGGCAAGGCCGAGGAGATGACGGCGCAGAAGGACGAGGTCACTCGCACTACGGCCGTCGTGGATCAGCAAGTCACCCAGCTCGTGGGTCAGCTCCAGGTCGCCGAGGGCAAGCTGCAGCGCTTGAACGAGGAGCGCGAGCCCATGGTTCAAGCCGTGCTGCAGGCGCAGACGGAAGCGGATCGCCTTCGCACTCGTATCGCCAAGCTGGAGCAGAACCTCGAGGGATTGAGGCAGGATGTCAGGACCTTTAAGGCCGAGAAGGAGGCGTATGAGAAGGAGTTGAAGACCAAGATGGATCAGGCGTTGACGGAGGAGGAGGTGCAGCTGGTTGGCGAGTTGAACGTCGAGGTCGAGAGGACGAAGAAGAGCTTGGTCGAGTTGGCTAAGGAGGCGGCCCAGGCGAGTTCCGACCTCTTCTCTTATCATCGAACCGAGCTAACCGCTTCTCGCTCCCTTCCTTTTCCAGCTCGAGTCGCAGAAGAACCTACTCGAGATTGAGCTCGGCGAGAACCTTCATCGCCGTCGAGAGGAGCTTCGCGGCAAGATCGAGTCCTATGGCACCGCCGGGCCTCTTCTCACGACTCAAGACGAGGACGTCGACGCCCGCAAGGCCGAGCTCAACCAGCTGAGCACCCAGATCCAGGATCTCTCGACCAAGCTCGACGGTTCGTCGTCTCTTCGCCGCTTCTTGCGATCGAGTCGAGCTGACACCGACTCTCTACTCCTTCGAACTACTACAGACATCGACACCGAGACCGAGAAGCTCAAGGCGGACATCGTCAAGCTCGAGAAGGAGCGCGAGAAGAAGGACACTCAGCAAGCCGACGACCAGCGCAACATCGCCAAGCAGCAAAAGAACGTCGAGCGCTACCTCCACAAGCGTCAGGTCCTCCTCCAGCGCAAGGACGAGTGCAACAAGAACATTCGCGATCTCGGTGTACTGCCGGAGGAGGCTTTCATCGAGACGACGGCCAGCTCGGAGAAGGTGCGTCTGAAGGCTCGTTGAGGCCTGGGCGGGGCTGAGCTGACCCTCGTTCGCTCTACAACAGCTCCTCAAGAAGCTTCGCAAGGTCAACGAGGCGCTCAAAGGCTTTGCCCACGTCAACAAGAAGGCCTACGAGTGCGCTGCTTTCCCATCTCTCCTTCCCCTCTCCTTTCGCTGACCCTCGACCATCCTCTTAGGCAATACACCTCCTTCACCAAGCAGCGCGACGAGCTCATCGCCCGCCAATACGAGCTGGACGAGTCGTCAACCTCCATCACCGAGCTCATCGAGGTGCTCGACGCACGCAAGGACGAGGCGATCGAGAGGACGTTCAAGCAGGTGGCCAAGAACTTTGAGGAGGTGTTTGAGAAGCTCGTGCCCGCTGGAAGGGGACGTCTCATCATGCAGAGGAGGCAGATGGAGAAGGTGAGTCTCGCTCCGCCTTCAGCTGAGCGACGCCACGGCTGACCTCGCTGCTATTCTTTCGCAGGACGATGACGACATGGAGGTTGACGAGGAGCAGGAGGACGATGGAGGCGTCGAGAACTACACCGGCGTCGCCATCCGCGTGTCCTTCAACTCGAAGGCCAGCGAGGGACTCAAGATCCAGCAGCTTTCCGGAGGTCAGAAGGCTCTTGTCGCCCTCGCCATGAGTGAGTCGAGCGTTATGTCCAGGCTCGCGTTAGCCGGCTGACTCCATCTCCCTGGCCCCAGTCTTCGCCATCCAGAAGTGCGATCCCGCTCCCTTCTACCTCTTTGACGAGATTGACGCCAACCTCGACGCCGATCGCCGCACGGGAGTTGCTGGTGAGCTTGACATAACTGCAGTTGACCCACTCGACCCAGCTCTGACCTCTCCCCGTCGTCTTCCACAGCTATGATCAGCGAGCTCTCGGAGAGCGGCCAGTACATCTGCACCACTTTCCGCCCCGAGCTCATCCCTCACGCCGATTCCTACTTTGGTGTCATCTTCAACGCCACCAAGATCTCCAACGTCAAGACTCGTGTGTTCTCTTTCCCTTCCTCATCGGCGACCTCGGTGCTTGCCTCCCCCCTCTTCCGCTCATCGCTGACCCTCTTCTTCTGCCCCTCCTCCGCTCATCTCTCTGTCGCACTACAGTCACTTCTGACGAGTGCCAGGAGTTTATTGAAGGTAAGTTCATCCGCCTTTGCGCGAGATTTGGTTGGCTGACCCTCGCCCTCGCTTTCCGCAGCCGCCGAGCAAGTTCGTGGTTGAGTGGTGGATTAGGGGGCTGGTTTATGATGAAGTTGTTCTCTCGGTGTTGTACTCTTTACCCTGCTGTGAATCTCCAAGCTGTTCTGCTGCCTCTTTCGGTCGGCTGCGAGCGCATACAATTACTAATCTCGAATTCGGCTCGTCACCAAGTCCTGAATCGAAGTCCGGTCGCCTCGTGTCTTCACGCTTTCTTTCTCGAGCATCACTTCACCGCAAAGTAGGTCACTCGTGCTGATCGTGGATCCTCTCCCCTCGCCCGCCATCTCTACTGCTGTACAGCGGCCCATCGACGAGCGATGACGCTCGAGATCTCGAGGAGCGGCGGAGGTCTGCAGTGGCTAAGGGATCGCACACGGCGGCGCTCGGTGACGGATAGCAGGCGAGATCATCTTGTACTCGACCCTGCTCTGCTACAGACAGGCCTCCCTAGCGGCCGCCTCGCTGCTCCTTCCGGGCAACAGAGATGCCGTGATGCGGGGCGGACGAATCGGACAGCAGCGAGTTGCAGGGAAGAAGAGTGGGAGCTGACTGGTCGCCTGTTCTCTCACAGAACTAAAATGTCCCCCGCCGTCTTCACCACTTCGCAAGGAAAGCCCGTCGAGGAGCCCTACGCCGCCGAGCGCCTGGGACCCAACGGCCCTCTGCTCCTCCAGGACTTCAACCTCATCGACATCCTCGCTCACTTTGACCGCGAGCGTATCCCTGAGCGTGTAGTCCACGCCAAGGGCTCCGGAGCTCATGGAGTCTTCGAGGTGAGTTTGGGCTGCAGCCGCCTCATCCCGCGCGACCTCTCCGCTAATCCCGCTTGGTTCTGCAGGTCACCCACGACATCACCGACATCTGCAGCGCTCAGCTCTTCGAGAAGGTCGGCACCAAGGTCCGCGCCACTGCTCGTTTCTCCACCGTTGGAGGAGAGAGCGGTTCCGCCGACACGGCTCGCGATCCTCGTGGTTTCTCCGTCAAGCTTCGCACTGAGGAGGGTGAGCGATGGTGGCTTCTGCGCTCGTATACAGCTCGCTAACATCGTCTCCATCAACAGGCAACTGGGACCACGTCTACAACAACACCCCCGTCTTCTTCCTCCGCGATCCCACCAAGTTCCCCCACTTCATCCACACCCAGAAGCGCAACCCTCAGACTCACCTCAAGGATGCCGACATGTTCTGGGACTACCTCTCGCAGAACCCCGAGGCTTTCCACCAAGTCATGATCCTCTTCTCGGACCGTGGAACGCCCAACGGCTACCGTCACATGGTGCGCCTCGTTCCGGTCGTTCTGTACCGACTATTCGTACTGACGCATCTTCACACGCACTCTACATCTTATTCCGCTTTACCCCTCACTCGCCACTCCTCAAATGCCGACTCTCGCTTCGCCTCGCTCCCCACCCGCCTCGTCCGAACTCTCAGCACGGCTACTCGGGCCACACTCACAAGCTCGTCAACAAGGATGGCTCGTTCTGCTACGCTCAGTTCCACTACCAGTGCGATCAGCCTCGCAAGAACTTCACCGATGCCGAGGCTGGCAAGCTCGCCGGAGAGAACCCCGACTTCGCCACCCAGGATCTCTTCGAGGCCATCGACCGCAAGGAGTTCCCTTCGTGGACGCTCTGCGTTCAGATCATGACCCCCGAGCAGGCCGAGAAGTTTGAGCACAACATCCTCGACCTCACCAAGATCTGGCCTCACAAGGAGGTGAGCTGGTCGTCGACTTTGCCACTCGGCGATCGTACGCTGACTTCTGTCTCCCTCGCAGTACCCTCTCCGCCCCGTCGGAAAGCTCACACTCAACGAGAACCCTCAGAACTACTTCGCCGAGATTGAGCAGGTCGCCTTCTCGCCTTCTCACCTCATCCCCGGCGTCGAGCCCACGGCCGACCCCGTCCTCCAGTCCCGCCTCTTCTCGTACCCCGACACCCACCGCCACCGCCTCGGAGTCAACTACGCCCAGCTCCCCGTCAACGCTCCCCTCCACACCCCTCGCAACTTCCAGCGCGATGGAGCCGTGAGTCCATCTCGCCGCTCGAGCGATCTTCAGCGCTGACTCGAGTCATTCTCTTACAGGGCGCCTTCTACAACCAAGGCTCCGCACCCAACTACCAGTCGTCCATCGAGCCCCTCACCTACAGGAAGAACAAGTACTCGACCGCCGAGCATGAGCAGTTCACCGGTGCCGCTGTCGCCGATCTTTCTGCCGTCACCGAGCTCGACTTCCAGCAGCCCCGCGCTCTTTGGAGCAAGGTCTTCGACGATGGAGCTAGGGAGCGCTTCATCAGCAACGTCGCTGGCCACTTCAGCGGCGTCAAGAATGCTGCCGTCAAGGAGAGGACTCTCGCCGTCTTCGGCGCTGTCCACCCCGACATCGGAGCTCGCCTCGCCAAGGCCGTCGGACACCCCGTCGTCTCCCCCTACCAGGTAAGCTCGCCTCGTCTCTTTTCGATCCGAGAACGACTCGCTGACTGACTTCCTCCATCAGCCCCTCCCCGCCAGCGAAGCTCGCACCTACCGCCAGGGCGTCCAGGCCTCACGTCGCGCTTAGGCTGCATAGGACTACGACCATAAGATCGGACCCTTCTGTGTAAATCTTAGTGCTTGAAACGCTACTTGAAGCAGTACAATCAGTCTTGTCTCGAGATCCGTCTCTGCGAAGGAGAGCAGTTCGTCTTTAGCGAGCTGTCGCAGCTCGCTATACCCAACACAGAATCACAGCGGCCCTTTCTTGTGTACGTTTTATACCGGCGCTATCGTCAGTGCGTGGAGTACATTCGGCTGCGTCTACGTGAGTCGGCTCTCGAGAGAACCCCTCGACGCTCACTGACCTTCCCGACTCTGCAGTGGACCTCGAGCAGCTCGTCATGGCGTCTTCCAGTACTCCTGCAGGCTCTTGGACCCGTCATCATGATCCTGACTTGCCTCTTTGTCGTGCCCGAAAGCCCTCGTGAGTGAACCACTCCCCTCGGCCGTGGGAGCTTGAAGACCGTCCGAGCGAGCTGGTGCCGGCGAATGCTCACAAGCAGGCGCTGTCACTCGCCTACGCTAGAAGAAAACATATAGAAAGCGCTGCAGCGTTACAGCACTCGCAGCGACGTCCAATCTGGCAGCACAAAACCCCGCTGTTCCACCTCCTCCTCGTCCTCCTCGCTCACCCGCGTTGACCGGAGGACTTCTTGCCAGCTCTCCCTCTTGATCTCTTCTCCTCCCGTCTTTAGCGCTCCTGCTAGACTTCCTCCCACCCAGCTGAGCAATGCAGGCGCGAAAGCTGGCGCTTGTCCCGAGCCCTTCGGCAGACTCGGCGAGTCGGGCTGAGGGCGAGAAGGATCGTTGATGATGACGATGTGCTTGGCGAGGGGTACGAGGGAAGCGAAGCGGGGAGTGGCGCGCAGAGTCGAGAGTCGTTGTGAGAGTTTGGCGTGTCGCAGGGCTCGGGGAGTGGGTGGGTCGAGGGGAGGAGTTGGCGGCGGTGATGGAGGATGAGAGAGGGCGAGCGTTGCGAGAAGGGAAGAGCGGATGCGAGGGAAGAAGCCGGGGAGCATGGAAGTTCCTCCGGTGATCAAGATGGAGGATGCCAGCGGCTTGCGGAGGTCGATTGGCAGCTGCAGAGGGGGGAGCGGTCAGCGACGCTTAGCCGACAACAGGGAAGTGTAGCGCACCTTCATCAAGCTCTGCAGTATCATCTCGGACAAGTTTCCCTCGTCATCATCGCCGTCCTCAAACAGCACCTCCGCCGCCCGCTCCCGAATCCATCCAGGGATTTGGATCCAACCTCGTCCACCGCCCGCCATCACTGGCGGCTGACTGAGCGACGGGACCCGTATTGAGATGGTGGTAGCAGTGGTCCTCGCCGCATAGCGCTTCTCCATCCTCCTCAGTAGCGCTGCTTCTGCTGCGTCATCTTCCTCGAGATCCATCTCGTCCTCATCGCTGAAGAGCTCTGCTTCGGCGTCCACTTCCTGCGGCTCGCCCACAAAGCACACCCGAGTCTTGATCTCTTCCATCAGCTCATCCGTGAGCACTTCGCGAGGGATCCCAGTGATGATCGGGGGCGAAGAGGAATTGAGAGACGAAGGAGGGGGCACGAAGGAGCCGAATCGAAGGAGGAGGTTGCGGAGTCGGGAGGTGACGCGGCAGCCGGCTCGGGGAGTAGAGAAGACTTGGGTGAATATAGGGCGAGATGCGTAGATCTGAAGGCGAGGGCATTGTCAGCTCAGTAGCCTACGCCATCAACGACGAAACTCGGCTCACGGGTAAGATGGCCGTCTCGAGATGACCGCAGTCGACGACAAGGCCCGTGACACATCCGGTGGCCATAAGAGCAAGTACCGGTGCTGATGCGAAGCTCAGTGAAGGCACCTGTAGGTATCAAGGCATGGTGAGCGAGCCGAATCGCCTGCAGGGATGCCGAGGGCGACGGACCTGGAGGTTGTCAAAGAGCACCCGGGCGATCATCTCCTTCACGCGAGTAGATAGCAGTGGGTTCTCGATGACGACGACCTTGCGCGACTTGGGATCAGCCATGAGGTGGCTGCGAGGCAGGGAATCGGTCAGCGAGAGCGAACGGGGGGGCGACAGACCGAGACTCACTTGAACCAAACGTCACGCAGACCTCGCTTCAGTCGCTCTTCTCTGACTTCCCAGTCCTCCTCGGATGCATCGCTCTTCTCCAAGCCCCACAACCCAGCAGCTCCTCGACCTCCCTCCTCCTTCGCGAGCATTTGAATGACGCTGCGGCACTCCCTCGGGCTTCCTTCTCCGCTAAATCCCGCTTTCCATACACTGCTGCCTAGGTCGAGTACTACACGATCCTCGGTGCCATACAGCGAGTGTCGGGAGCGAAGCGAAGTCGTGTAGTGAGGCGAGGTTGTAGCGGCCGAGAGATGCGAGGCGGAAGGCAAAGGCGGAGCTGTAGATCTCGCTGGTGTAGCGAGATTGCCGGAGGATGGCCTGCGAGGGAGGGAACGGTCCCGCGAGCGAGAGGGAGTCGAGGTAGGCGCGAACGAAGGGCGCTCGCTCATCCTGAGGGCGGCTTGGGCTCAGTTTGGGAGGTACGGGTCAATCAAGAGCGCTGAGGATGATAAAACAGAGGTCAGCTCTCGTCCTCCTGCTTCAGAACAGCTGCTGCTCCCGGCTGAGCGCGTCCCTGGTCCATCTCGAAGCGCGTTTTCTATAGCTACAAGGCTACTTGCGATCAGCAAGCGCATGCCAGCGCTTGTGTAGGTGTATATGCTAGCCCTGTGGCCGCGTCTCGCAGTCAATCGCTGTGGGAAGAGCAGCTCACCTGTCCGTCCAGGCAACACGCTCTCAGCGCTCAGTCCTGCTCCGAAAGTCTAGGAGAAGATAGCCAGGGTCTGCAGGACGCTTGCTGTACTGCTGAGCTAGCGACCGCGGCTGGCGGGCTGGCGGAGAACAATTGCGAAAACGAGATGAAGCGCGGGAGCAAGCGCTGCGAGACGGCTGCAGCCTCGACATATCAGCGACTGGGTCTCCTCGTCGCGTTGTGAGCCCGTTCGGATACCTCTGTAGCATAGTAGAGGCCTTGATGCTGTTTTATTTGCCCGGCGACGAGACCTCAGCGGCTCCCGTGAAGCTCGGCGGAAGGGCGGCGCATGTTGCCCGCCCGTCGAACCTGCTTTCGAAGGTTTCCGGCGCGACTTGAAATGCCTTGAGTAGGTCTTAGTACCGCACAGCACAGCTTCGTCTGGCAATGATCGCGGTCCAGCAAGAAGCGCAAAGCTGAGGAGGCAGAGGACCTCGGAGTTGAAAGTTCCCCATTGTCGGTCGTTACCGCAAGCCATTGGCGCGTATGCGGAGCCTTCGAGGGAGTCCTTTTCGCACTGTATAAGACTCCTGTAGCCTTAAGATCCATGGGGAGGTTTGTAGAATGGCCGGCAAGTCGTGAATCCAGCTTGGCCCGAGCCTTGCTCGGCAGCACCTTCTCTTTCACTCGTAACGCAGTCATAAATCTTGTCGCCTCGAGAAGCTCGCGTGGAAATAGTAAGGTCTTCACCCCCTCACACTTTGACAGCTCCGTAGCCTCCGAAGCCGTTACAGACTTGAGCTAACCTCGCCGTCCCGTTCTCTCTTCCGCCCCTACTCCTCCTTCTCCCAGCTACCTCGTCTACATCGTAGTCATCGCCGTCTACCTCGCCACCATCTACTTCAACTTCATCGAGACCAAGGGCTACACCGCCGAGGAGTGTGCCCTCCTCCTCGACCAGCCCAAGGGGCAGAGGACCGTCGTCAAGGAGCTCGCCGTCGCTGCTGGCAGGGAGAGGCGTTCCGGAGAGCATTGCTGTATTACACGAAAATTCTCCTCTGTGGGTCATCTGCTCAGAGACATGTGCTGCTTGCTCGAGGCCACGGCGCCGAGAGTGAGATTATCGCCGAGCTCAGCGCCGGCCGGCAAAACTGGTGTATCCAGGCCTTCTCCAGCGTTGAGAAACACTCATGTGCTTTCCGACTTCCTCTGATGAACCCTCTGCCTTAGACCTACTCAGCTACAGCTTCGCGATCCGAGCTCGGGGACATATCGGCGACAAAGGAGCCACTTCACTTGCTACGTACCCGTGGCCCGAGCGGCTGAACTCGGGAAATGCTGATCCGTCTGTACGGCGCAGCGAATCGATAAAGAGCTACAGAACGCGCTAAAATGACTGGCGATCGAAGGGTAAAACGAGCAAGCGAGGAACCACGCCAAGTTGGCGACGACGATGAGGCTCAGCGAGCTCTAAGGAGCCCCCGGCAGCTGTACGGAGCTCCCTGATACGTTGTATCGACTGGAGACTGACCTACACCTCCCTGCTTGGCGTCCTTCAGCCTCAACCCTTCTTGGGCTTCCCATCTCTGCTGCTCCCCCACGCTTCGCCGAGGCAAAGCTCTTCGGGCAACGGCAAACCCGAGTCTTTGTGGAGCTGGGCGCGGGACTGGCCCCGCATGGAGGCCCACTTACCGAGGTGGACTGTGAAGGAGCAACCTGGCAGCCTTTGCCAGCTCTCTCATCGTTCTCTGGTTCTCCAACCACTCTCCATCGGAATCTCCACACTCTAGCCTGCGCTCCACACTATCTCTTAAGCTTTCTCCACACCCCTACCTTGCCCAGTAGCAGCACCTCGGCCGATCTCGCTTCTCCCTCGTCCTCCCATCCCTTCTCCCTTCGCTCGCTCTTCGCACCGACCGAGAGCCCGAACCGCTCCTTGCATCTACCATGCCATCCGATATCCCGGCGAAAGCCACCTACGCCGACTGGGCCAACAACACTCACTCCTCATGGTGGAAGGATCCTGGGCTCCGTCGCTGCACCCTCTACTGCGTGCTTCTCTTCTTCGGCATCTTCAGTGGAGGATATGGTAAGTCAATACTCTCTTGTGGTACTCTGCTTAAGGCAGCAGCCTCCGGTATCTCTCGGGTTGCTCGCTCGACTTGCTCTCGGGGCAGAGATGCCAGTGGGCTCGTGCTCGCTCTCTACGTCCGACATCGCCTTGCTTGCTACAGGTTCCACAGAGCTGACTGTGTATCTCTCAACGCTTTTGTAGATGGCTCCCTCCTCAACGGTCTGCAGGCGATGCCGACGTGGAACGCCTACTTCGGCTCGCCCTCAGGCAGCCTCCTCGGCATCACTGGCGCCTCTCAGTACCTCTCGGGCATTGCCATCACTCCCTTTGTCTCATGGGCTTGTGACAGGTTTGGGCGCAAGCTCACCATCATTGGCGGATCCGTCTTCATGGTAAGCCATCCTTGCCGACCTTCAGTTCGAGCCAAGTCTGACCTCGCGTTGCTCCCACAGATCGCCGGCGCCGCCATCATGACCGCATCAAACGGCCTTGGAATGTTCATCGGGGGTCGTGTTGTCATCGGCTTGAGCACTGGATTCGCCAACGTGAGTTGGGCTGCTCCGAGCTCGCCGCCCGAAGGCGGCCAGCTTCCTCCTGTAGGTCTCCAGAGACTGTGAGCTGACTAAACTGCGCTACAGGTTGGATGTGTATGTCTCCTCAACGAGCTCGCCCATCCACGTCTTCGAGGGTGAGCTCCAGCTTGTTTGGTCGCTGTTCCGCCTCGGCGACGGTTGCCGAGGCTCGTTCTCGGCTTCCTGAAGGTCCCTGAGGCTCACAGGACCCTCCTAACACAGAATCACAGCGGCCCTGTACTTGTGTACGTTTTATACCGGCGCTATCGTCAGTGCGTGGAGTACATTCGGCTGCGTCTACGTGAGTCGGCTCTCGAGACAACCCCTCGACGCTCACTGACCCTCCCGACTCTGCAGTGGACCTCGAGCAGCTGGTCATGGCGTCTTCCAGTACTCCTGCAGGCTCTTGGACCCGTCATCATGATCCTGACTTGCCTCTTTGTCGTGCCCGAAAGCCCTCGTGAGTGAACCACTCCCCTCGGCCGTGGGAGCTTGGAGACCGTCCGAGCTAGGCGGCCCATCTCGCAAGGACAGGGTCATGCGGCCGATCGGTACATTTCTGCATGGGATCGGAAGCTGACCCTTCTATGGTGCACCTCAACAGGCTACCTCATCGCTCGCGGTGAAACTGAGAAGGCGCATGCTATCCTTGCCGACCTGCACGCGAACGGCAAGATGGATGATGAGCTCGTACTCAATGAAGTCGCAGAGATCGTCGGAGCCATCAAGTGAGTTGCCTTCATGAGGCTTTGCACCTCTTGAACATCGCCGAGCTGACCTCCTTCGCTTAAGGCTCGAGAGGGAGACTGGCGACACCTCGTGGCGCCGTCTCTTCAGTACGCCTGGAAACCGTCGTCGCATGCTGGTCATCTTCACTGTCGGTACAGGCAGTCAGTGGTGAGTGATGCTTGACCTTCGCCGATGCAATCTCGGCGCGAGCGGTTTCAAGAAACAAGGCTCACCTTCTACTCTGCTTGCCTACAGGAATGGTATCGGAATCATCTCCTACTACCTCGGTACGCGCTACTGGCTCAGCCACTTCTCACAAGCCGCTCCACAGTGCGCTGACTTCACATTCTCCGGCTTGCAGCTCCCGTCCTTCGCAGCGTGGGCATCGCGGACCCTGTACAGATTGCGGGTCTCAACGGTGGTCTCGCTGGTGAGTAGGGTATCAAGGCTGCTTTGTGATGCGCGAGCTGACCTTTGTCCACTCGCAGTCTTCAGTTCGTCTACTTCGTCGATCTCGGCGCGCGCTCGGAAGTGCTCTGCTGACCGTTGTGTCCACAGACTGGTTCATGGCAATGCTCGGTGCCGTCCTGGTCAACCGGGCTGGTCGTCGTCCCCTGTGGCTCACCTCCACGGCCGGTCTCCTCGTCGCCTTCATTATCCTCACGGCCCTCTCCGCCGAGTTCCTCAAGACGCAGGACAAGTCTATGGGGGGCGGAGTGATCTTTTCTCTCTTCCTGGCTTACGCTTTCTACGAGTAAGCTTTCTCAATCTTGCCTCGTCCTGAAGGTCGTTGCTGATCAGGTTTCGCCTTCGCAGCATCGCCTGGACTGTAGGGCGCTGTAGCGGTGCGGCTACGTTCTTTCAGCTAACCAAGTACAACCTATAGCCTCTATCCTACTCCTACACACTTGAGGTTCTTCCCTACGGGTGAGTGAACTGCTTTTAGCTCACTGGCTCGATTTCGGCCCTTCTTCGCCCGTTCATTGTTGAGATGACGTTGCCGTCTTACTGCACAGCATTCGCGCCAAGGGAATGTCGCTATTTACTGGTACTCAGAACGTTGCGCTTGCCTTCAACCAAGTGAGTCCATCCCACCTTGAGCCGTTCCTTCGCCGGAGCTCGGCGAAGCCGAGCTTTCGAACTGGGCTAGTACTGATGATTTAACTCGTAACGCAGTACATAAATCCTGTCGCCCTCGAGAAGCTCGCGTGGAAATAGTAAGGTCTTCACCCCCTCACACTTTGACAGCTCCGTAGCCTCCGAAGCCGTTACAGACTTGAGCTAACCTCGCCGTCCCGTTCTCTCTTCCGCCCCTACTCCTCCTTCTCCCAGCTACCTCGTCTACATCGTAGTCATCGCCGTCTACCTCGCCATCATCTACTTCAACTTCATTGAGACCAAGGGCTACACCGCCGAGGAGTGTGCCCTCCTCCTCGACCAGCCCAAGGGGCAGAGGACCGTCGTCAAGGAGCTCGCCGTCGCTGCTGGAGAGGACAAGATCACGGCCAAGGACCTCCAGATTGAGCACCACGAGTCCGCGTAAGGAGTGTCGGAAGGGAGGGCGGGGGCTGAGGGGCGCGCAACGCCGAGGGTTCGGCGGGCGAACAAACGAGAGGCGCAGCGATTGGCAGCGGGCATCGAGATCAATGTAATCTAATGGGCAAAATGGGCAAGTCGGTATCTGTCAAGTCCAGTGCGTCTCTGTACGAGTTGAAGCGGCGAAAGAGCGCTTTCCAGCTCGGCTCAGGATCTCGGCCCGGAGAGCGGGGCGAGCAGGCCAGGGAGAGATAAAGAGATCATCCTGTGTCTTCCTCAGCATTCATCGAGAGCTCGTCGTGGCGTCGCAAGCGGAGCACAGAGGGGGCAGGAAGAGCAGCGCGGCGAAGGACATGTCTCGCCAGACTTCGTGCGGCGAGTTGACGACGACGCTGAGTGCATCAGCTACCACCGACGCCACTATAAGTGTCGAGCTATGGAGGAGAACCGCTGCAGCAACTCGAGAGGTCAGCGAGCTTGTCTGCGGGAGGGGGAGACGTCGGCGCACCTGGAGCAAAAGGCACTCAGCACAGAGACCGCTGCGCCAACGAGACAGCTAAACCCTTGGCGTATTGTTGTAGCTTCTGCGAGGGAGCAGAGCTGGTCAGTAGGCGCGAGACGACGAGCGAAAGTCGAGCTCACCTGCGCCGAGCAGCGCCAAAATCGAAGGAAGGAGGCTCCTGGGAGCCGTCCGGATGACCAGGAGCAAAGCTCAACTCGTCTGCACCTTTTCGACCTCACTCCATCTCCACAATCCCCGCTCCGTCCTTCTTTGCATCCTGCTCCTCCTCGACCAACTTCTTCTTGACAACCTTTGGCCTTGCCGAGATGTCGAGCAGACGGGCCATCGTCTCGCCTTCCTTGTCCTCTCCAGTTGCCTGCTCCTGCTTCTCCTCCTCCTCGTCGTCCGAGCTGTCGCTGTCGTCGGAGCTGCTCTCGTCGCTGCTGTCGACAAATTGCAGCTCGACGCCCTCCTCCTGCTCGGCCTCTCCTTCCGTTTCGATCCTCTCGGCGAGCGCATCGTTGGCAGCCTTCATTTGCGGGAGGAAAGCCTGCAGGCGGTTCATGAGGTCGGAGGGAGGAGGGGGCAAAACGAAGCGAGAGTCGGGCAGGGTGGGCACTTCGAGAGTTTCTGTAGGGCGACCGGCTATAGGAGGAGGAGAGGATTCGGAGGAAGCCATCGTTTGCTTGCCGGCGATGTTGAGTTGGGAAAGCGAGGGGAAGAGCAAGAGGAGCGAAATCCAAGCGCAGTTGGCTCCGCTCGTGTCGGCGCTGATTCTTTGAAAGCTGTAGGTGAAGCTCTTGCTAGCTCGTAAAGTACAAACGGAGTAAAGCTGACCCTCTGCTACCCTCCTACAGCTTCTCCCCGGTCAATTCGACCTTTGGAGGCTCGTGCTCGCCCGTGTTCAGCCAACTCACCTCAGAGATCAGCGACCTGCACCTCAATGGCGGAGCCAGCAGCACCAAACAGCTCAACAGCTCACTCTTCTCCTCTCACGGCCTCCAACTCGGCGCACTCGACTCCACGAGCAGCCGACAGCAGCTCATTCGCCTCGCGCTCTCCTCCAAGCTCGCCACGAGTGCAGTCGATCCGCCGCAAACCAGCTCCATCACTCGACGGTCACGACGAGGCTACTTCTGCTAGCGGACAACCCGGAGAAGGCCAAGAGACGTTGGCCGACGGTGCTCACCATGGGGGAGCTGGAGCTGCCGGTCTCGCGCGCCAGAGCTCTGTAGGATCCAGCACTGGCGTACCAGCCTCACCAACCTCCACATCTTCGGCATATCTTCACTCGTTCCCACCGCAACCACGCTCGACTGGCGGCGCCTCCTCTCCCGCTCCAGTCGCTGCACCCTCCTCGTCCAGCCCAAATCCCGCCTACTACACCTCAGCCCACACGCCGAGCAGCATGTCCGCAGCTGCACGCTCCCCCCTTCCAGCTACCCCTCGCGACCACATGGATCCAGCAGCCTTCCACCCCGGCTTGAGCTCTCGGCCGAGCATCCATTCGCGAAGAAGCTCGGTCGCGCCCGAGAGCGTGTACGGGACGGCACCGGTGGGAGTGATTGGCAAGCATAAGCCACGGGAAGTTATCAGGGTGGAGCGGGACTACAGTGGAGGAGAGCTGTGCCAGTTTTGGAGCGGGTGGATTTGGGAGCTGGAAGGCAGGGTGAGTGGGAGCATCGTTGTAAACCGAGCTTGAGATACGAAAACGCTAACAGTGCTTCCCACTCCCTCACCATGATAGATATCGCCTACCGACTTCCAGAACACCCTCAACGAGCTCAACACCGTCCTCGCCTCGGCGCACGACCCCTACAAGTCCTGCTTCGACAACTGCTGCGCCATCTTGACGCTCTATATCAGCCCGCACATACTCGGCAGTCATTACGAACGGGTGCGCCTTCGACTTCTCGCCTCTCACCGAGCTCCCTGACCTTGCGGCGAACTTTCGTAGGAAATGGCCAAGTTCGACCGAATCATGGAGCGCGCCAACCGAGAAGTCTACAACCCTGCAGGACTGAACCTGCTTTCACCAAGACGGAACGCTTTCCTTTTCGTAAGCTTTCATCTCCTCCTTTCCGCTATTGGAAGGGAGCCCCGCGCTGACCTCTCTCGCTCGGCTTCCTCCTCTCGCCGTTCTGCAGCTGGAGATTGAGTACTACTAGCGAGCGAGGAGCATGACCCAGTCGACGATACCCACTTTCACTTATTCCTGTCGTAACCTAGTCCTCCTCCGAATACCCCAGCAACCTCGGTCTTCGTTCTCGCCTACCAATCCGAGTCGCTTCGCCGTCCTCGCCGAGAGAGCAAAGGGAAGGAGGCTGCAGTCATACAAGCCGATACAGCTCTTTCACTTTTGAGATGATGAGACGAACTTTTCCGAGTCTCACACAGCGACCCGTGACCTCTCAACACGCGAAAGAGGAAGGCAAGCCGAGAAACTGCTTCTTGCACCTTTCGTCAATTCGACTCGACTCGCTTGTCCGACTGCAGACTGCTTCAAAAGCTCACAGAGCACCCCATCACCTCCTTACACGACCCACCCCTCCGACAGCTAGCTCGTGCGCGCCTCGCCCGCTTCTCAATGCCAGCAGCTGCCTCCAGCTCTACCTCGACCAGCTCTGCTACTGCAGCAGCAGCTCCTTACGTACCCACCTACCGTGCGTGCTGCCCTCTCTCGCGCAAGACCCTGCTGCTCATGCTCAAGAAGGGCGAGCTAGAGCAAACACTTGAGCGACTAAGCTGATTCTCAGCTCCCTTCAACCACACAGGCGAGCGGCCAGTCCCCATCAGGCGTAGCGCTAGAGCATGCGCTTACTGCAGGAAGTCCAAAGGTGAGCCTTATACCTTGTTCTCCCGGCGTCCGAAGCCAGCTGACGGTCGTCGATCCTCCCTTCTGCAGCTCGTTGCGATGGACCCGAGCTTTGGCCGTGCAGGAGGTGTCGGGAGTCATGTGTGGACTGTGTATTCGAGGGAGTGCCCGCTTCGGAGCTGGGAACGAAGAACTTGGGAGGAGCGGGACCAGATGGACTGCCAGTGTGAGTTCGCTGCACCTCGTTCAGTGCAAGAGGAGATCGCTGATCATCCATTACTCTATAGACGACCTGGTTCGCCCTTCTCGATGGAGCGTAGACTGCAGGTCCTCGAGCAGGAGCTCACTCAGCTCAAGAGGACGACCTCCGAGCATTCGGCGCGCTTCCGCGTCATGGACCCCGCTGGGGCGATGGGGTCGATGCAGACCACTCCTATGGCTACTCCTGGGCTCTTTGGCCACGAGCCGGAGCTGTCGCATATCTCGCTGGACGACCCTGCCATTGACGAGCTCGGTCGAGCTGCTTTCGACACGTGAGTCGCTCTCTGAGCTCGATTCAACGGCACTCAATTGACGCTCCACTTCGATACCACAGCTTCTGGACCTCGATGGCTCCCTGGGCGCCCTACATCGACCCCGTAACCGACACCTACCCCCTCCTCCGAATCCGGTCGCCTCTCCTCCTCTTCTGCATCCTCGCCATCACCTCCCGCTTCCACTCCAGCGCCAACTTTACGCAATACTGCGAGCAGCAAGCTCTCCAGCACATGCGCAACACGCTCTACTCGGAAACACTGCCGACGCTCGACGACCTCAAGGGCACGGTGCTCTTCAACGCTTGGCTCGCGCGGGGCGCTCCTCCGGGCCATTCGTTGACCTTGGCGGCGCAGTTGGAGCTGCCGAGGACTCTGGAGAAGCTGCTGTCGTCCATCAACAAGCCGCAGAACGAGGCGACCAAGGCGTTCGACGATCTGATGCCGAGCGTGCGGACATGGCTCGCGCTCTATGCTCAGGATCTTTGGTGGGTAGCTTCATTCGTGGGCTTGGACCGATTTCTGACCCTATATCGCACCTCCTCGCAGGCTCAGCGTCGCTACTGGTCGCCGCTCGATGGTCACGATCGACTTCTCCATCACCTCGGCTCGTTCGCTACTCAAGTTTGGCGCTCTTCGTCCTGTCGATGCTCGCATGGTAGCTCAGTGCGAGCTCGTCACCATCCTGGGTACGTCCCACTCACTCGTCTCTCCCCCTCGGCCTCGCTGACCTCGTCCTCACTCACTCGCAGGAGGAGTGCAAGAGTCATTCGTCAAGACGCAGCAGCACTCTATTGCAGAGACGGTCAAGATTGTTCAGCGCGCAGACGAGCACCTCGACTTTTGGATGAAGACTTGGGCCGAATGGGCTCGTAAGCCTGTCGCTCTCCTCGACTGCGGCGCTCGAGCTGACCCTTCCCGGTTTGGCTTGACAGGCCTGCAGGAGGAGTCGACGGGAAGCTACATGACGTCTTCTTTTGCTATGCAATTGCATGTTGGCCGCTTCTGTATGTCTCCGCAGTCAATCTCGGGCTAAGCCATGTCTGACCTTTTCCTCCTTCTCGTCAGACATCAACACGCTCGGCTTGCGCGACATTACCTCGCAGGCGGATGTGCAGTCGGCTCAGATTCCTGTCATCAAGTGAGTCGACCAGCTACTTCCTGTTTGAGACCCTCGCTGATCATCTCCGCCTCGCAGGACCGCCGTTCGGGCCGCTCTAGAGATCCAGGGAGTTGTAGTCACCTATGGAGCCGATCGCATGGCTCATGCGACCGAGTTCACCCTCATCTCAAGCTCGGTACGTCTCCTCTCAGGTTGCGCAAGTTCAGTCTCCCTTACTGACCTCTCCCTCTGCGCAGTCGGCGGCCCTCTTCCTCCTCAAGATGATCAAGCTCCTCCCCGACGCCGTCGAGGACATCAACGCTACTCTGAGTGCCGTCCGCAACTCGTCGAGGCTGCTGGCTGGCGCGCCGAGGCAGAACTACCACCTCGCCGTCGCGGGAGCGCTCAGTCATCTCGAGGGACAGATGGCGCCTGCTCCGTTTGGGGCCAACAGTCCTGTCCAGGCGCTCCCTCCTCCCATTGCCAAGGATCCTATGGGTGAGTTTTGATGCGTGGCTCCGTCTTGCGAAGAGGCGAAGGCTGATCCTCGGCGCTCCCCTCCTCAGTCGGCTCGGCGGTGGCCATGACCCCTCAAGACGACTTTGACCCCGACCTTGAGCTGGCCATCTCGAGCGTTATCGACAGCTCGGATTTCTGGAGGTGAGCACTGAGCACTGCTGGCCAGTAGCATCGTCGAGTCGTTGGACCGTTCGGCTGACCCTCGGTCGAATTCCCCTTCGCAGCTGGAACCAGTCGTTGCCGGCGGACAGCTTTGCTGGGATCTTGTCGTAATAGAAGTGCTATCAATCAGTACAAATGTCAAGCACGCCCTCATCCTTGCCAACAAGTTCGGTCGACTTGCTGAATGAACCGAGCCGACCGTTGCCCTCGCTACGATCGAACGACGGCAACCTTGTGTATTGAGAGCCTGAACTGCATGGCCTGCTGATGAACGCGGAGAGTGTGCTCTCTTGCTCCTCCTCCTTCGTCCTCTCCCGCTCGCTTCTACCTTCGCTTCGAAGCATTGGCTCCTGCTCGCGTCTCCGCTTTGTCTCCTTTCGCTCTTCCCCTCTCGCCCGTCTCGTCTCGTCTCAGCCCAGCGGGTTCGTCGGCCTCTCTGTGAGAGACGCTTGTACAAAGGTGTGCGTCTCCCTCCGTCACTCCTCTGCGACTGTTCGCCCATCTCTCCTCGAGCTCACCCGTTCGGTCTCTCTTCGCAGTCTCGTCGCCGTCAGCTCCACGGCGCCTCTCTCTGGACTACGATCAGCACGCAACGATTCACCATAGACGACTAGACGACCTCAACGATCACACTACAACACAGCAACTCCCTCTCATCTCACCCAAGCATTGTTCTACGCGCCGACTGCTTGCGAACGCGTCCTTCGCTGCTGCCCCATAACCTTTTCTCCTTCTCTCCACCTGGTGAGCAGCAGCTGCAGCAGGGCGACTTTGTACGATAACAACGACAGGCTGACTCAAGTTCCCGCTCCCACAGACCAACCGCATCCCCCTCTCGCATTCCCTCGCTCAACCATTCGCATCATGATCAAGTCTCGCCAGCTACCAGTCGCCTTCCAAGGACCCCTCTATTTCCCACCAACACCTCAGCGACCGCACACCCTCTTCAACTCGGCCCCCAGCGGCACCCTACACGCCCTCCTTCGCGGTTCGACCCTCCACCTTCACCGAGGCGACCCCTTCGTCGTCTCAGAGGGTGCCGAGCTGGACGGACAGGATGGAGCAGAGGTGGCCAAGATCAAGATGCAGGAGAAGGGGTTCAACGCCGCGAGGAGGAGGATCGAGAAGGACGAGCCGCTGGAGAAGCGCTGGGCGGTCGAGCTCTGGCGAGAGTCGGAGCGGTCAGAGGTCGCTCCCTTGACGCCGGCGAGGAGGAGCGGGAGTCTGTCGAGGAAGAGGTCAACCCCCGTGCTGAGCGAGACGACCAACTCGCTCTCGGGCAAGCTGGCGTCGAGGATGAAGCGGGGCAAGAGCGTCTCGGGCTCGGCGGCGCTGCTGATGGAGCAGGAAACGCGTGAGGAGGAGCAGAGGACACCCGAGATCACCTACCCCATGGTCTTCTTCGCGTCCTCGGAGCAGCTCGCCGATTTATGGGTCGAAGCCCTCTCCGTCGCCCTCGCCAACGACGACTCGTTCGTCCCCGTCCCCTCAATGCTGTCCCCCTCGGCCTCTCTTCCCGTCGGTCTCTCATCCCTTGCTCTCGGCGGTCCCTCATCCTCCTCCATGATCTCCTCCCGCCGCCTCCCCACCACCAATCCTTCGGCTTTCCCACTCCCTCCCTTCTTCAACCCCGGCCGGCGCCCTTCTTGGCTCGACCGCCCTCCTCCCCCAACAGCCAACTACCGCGCATCGCCTGATGCATCAGCCACAGGTCGCAGTCGGTCGAGCTCCGATGTACCCGCCTGGATCGCTGCAACTCTCGCCGCTCACGAGCAGGCCGAGCTCGCAGAGGCGACGAGGAGGGAGCGGCCCGCTGTGCCCATCGGAAGGCCCGAGGGAGCGCTCAAAGCACGCAGGTCGATGTCATTCCTACCATCGACTACTTCGCCGTCGGTGGAGACGTCCGCAGCGATGGAGAGGAGTCAGTCGGATGGTCGACGGTCGATGGACAGTGGGCGCAGGCTTCTTGGGCTGATTGGGCGCCGGTCGTCCAAGAAGGAGACAGAGCCTCCCAATCTCGAATCGTACAAGATGGCCTCCCCCACCCCTTCCTCTCGCCAAACCCCTCGCGTCACCCCTTATTCCTCCACCGCCGGATCCAAATCCTCCGCCTCGCTCGCCGACTCTTTGCTCAGCGAGTCACATTCAACTAGCAACTCGAGCGAGCGACCTTCCACTCCCCTCGACTCTCCTCTTCCCTCCTACACCACCACTCCCGCCACACCTCGTCCCAAGTCGCCCTTCAGCGCCGGTCAGTCGACGCCCAAGACGTTTAGCGACGTCATGAATCAGCAACCTCGCCGCTCTGTCGGATCGTCGCGCGAGGTGGGATCCACCGCGAGGCCGGGCACCGCAGACCGACGAAGCACGTTCAGTCTCGGGTCGAGGAAGGAGCGGATGTCTTCCGACCGGCAGAGTCACTTGAAGGAGACATCCAAGGAGTCGTCAACGTCTTCCAACTCGGACGTCTTTGGAGGTGCCCGAGCGTCTACCTCGAGTCGCGATGATAGCCCTGGAGGAGGAGGTCGAGGTTGTCACATCGTCAACCCCGCCGACTTGATTCTACAAATGCGCGAGGAGTCGAGCCACCAGCGCCCTCTCCCTCGCTCCAACTCGTCTCTTCCTTCAAGCCTCTCCCCCTCCCTCTCCACGAACCGCCTGCATCACCTCTCCCCTCCGCCAGCGCACCCTCTCGGCGGCCTCTCCCCTCCTCCTCGAAGCATGTCGCGATAGAGCCTCTCCAGTCTTGCTTCCGGTCGCAGTCCCTCCAAATCGTCGGTCAATTCGGTTGCACCTGCAGAGCGGCGGAGGGTGGTGCGCAAGATGAGCTTTGGCGCCGTTGAGCAGAGGACCGAGCCTTGACTTTTATAGCGCCTCTCCCTCGGTAGATTGAGCCTTGACTTATTATTAGTGACTTTGATATACACGTCGTTTCACTTGTAACACGATCTTAAGCGAGGGAATTGACTTTTAGTGCCAGAAAAGCGAGCCGAGGACGGCAGCAACGGGCGGATGGCTCCAGTCGCCGGCGCGAAGTGTCGAGAGACGAACCCGACCCAGCTTTAGCCTTTGACCAAACTCCTCGTCTCCTCAACTCGACATTATGATTCCTCGTCTCTCTCGCCGTGCTCTTGCTGCTCGTTCTGTAGTAGTGCGCCCCAGCGTCCTGCTCCCTTCTACGTGAGTGGGGGCCAACTCTTTCACGCTCCGCTTCTCGCCATCGCTCACGCCTCTGCTCTTCTCAACAGCCACCGCGCTCTCTCCACCGAGGTCGATCTCCCTACGCTTCCTTCCCTGTATGCTTTGACCGAGGAGGAGGAGATGCTTCGCGACTCTGGTGAGCTGCATTCCCCTCTGCGGGGCCCGACGGAAGTGAGAGTGAATCGCCAGCTGACTGTTTTGATGTACAGTTCGCAAGTTTGCTCAGGAAGTCGTCGGACCCAAGGTGTACGAGATGGACGAGGCGGAGCAGATGGACCCGGCTATCATCAAGGGATTGTTCGATCAGGGGGTAAGTCGTCGGGCTTCGTGGCGGCAGCAGAGGGGGACCGAGCGTGCTTCAGAGTAGCTGGGGCGTGTAGAGGGTTATGTTTCGAGATCGTGTGCTAATCCTCGACTTCTCTACTACAGCTCATGGCCATCGAGACCGACCCCGACCACGGAGGAGCCGGCGCCTCCTTCACCTCGGCCATCCTTGCCATCGAGGAGCTCGCCAAGGTGGACCCCTCGGTCTCGGTCCTCTGCGATGTACACAATACTCTCGTCAACACCATCTTCCGCAAGTACGCCTCCAAGGAGCTCCAGGACAAGTACTTGCCCCGCCTTTCGGCCGATACGGTGAGCTTTTGAGCGCTTTTGATGGGCTGCAGGATACCTGTAGCACATCAAAGAGATGGTTTGATTATATACAGCCCTGACCCGATACTTCCTCGTCCACAGCTCGGTTCTTTCTCCCTTTCCGAGCCAGGATCGGGCTCCGACGCCTTCGCACTCACCACAAAAGCCACCAAGAGCCAGGATGGGTCCTACTACACTCTATCGGGCACGAAGTCGTGGGTGACAAACTCATTTGAGGCGGGCATCTTCCTCGTCTTCGCGACTGTCGACTCCTCGGCCGGCTACAAGGGCATCTCGTGCTTCGCGGTCGAGAAGGACATGGGTATCGAAATCGCCAAGAAGGAGAAGAAGCTTGGTATCAGGGCTTCGTCGACCTGCGTGCTCAACCTCGACGACATCAAAGTACCGGCGGCCAACCTCGTCGGCGAGGAAGGCAAGGGTTACAAGTGAGCCTCTTTCCGACCCTCTCTACGCTCTGATGCTTCACTACGCTGTTAGCTAACCACTAACACCCTACAGATACGCCATCGAGATCCTCAACGAGGGCCGCATTGGAATCGCTGGCCAGATGATCGGTCTCGCGCAAGGAGCCTTCGACAAGTCGGTCGAGTACGCCCTCCAGCGCAAGCAGTTCGGTCAGGCCGTCGGAAAGGTGAGCATTTTACCACAGATCTTCCACCGAGTGCGAGTCGACGAATGTGGCCTCGTCCCCATTTCTCCTTCATCGGCTCGTCCCTCGGCGCTCTTCCTCCCCTTTGCTCCCGACTTAACAGCTACGCGGGTCTAGTGACACTGCTCGAGTTCTATCATTGACCTCCACATCTGCCCACAGTTCCAAGGGATGCAGATGCAGTTTGCCGAGGCCGCCGTCGAGATCGAGGCCGCCCGTCTTCTCACCTACAACACCGCACGCCTCAAGGAGGAAGGCGCCGACTTCACCAAGCAGGCTGCCATGGCCAAGTACTACTCGAGTGTCGTTGCGCAGAAGACCGCCGGTAGCGCGATCGAATGGGCGGGAGGAATGGGCTTCACGAGGTGAGCTCTTCGGTTTGGCTCGGCTCGGGCGGCGCTGACCTCTTTTCTTTACGCCCTGACAGGGAGACCGGTATTGAGAAGTACTGGAGAGATTCCAAGATAGGGGCGATCTATGAAGGCTCTTCCAACATCCAGCTGCTGACCATTGGTGAGTTGTTTGAGCGCCGGCGATGTGTGCCGAGCTCGGCGCTGACCTTTCTCTCCTTCTACAGGCAAGTTCATCACCAAGGAGCATTCGTAGAGGAGGTCAGATTTGAACGGTTGATCCGAATTGATAAGATGTGCTTGTTTGTCGTTAATGTGGTGCAGCGAGAGCCGAGAGGAGACGATGCGAAAGGCTGAGTTCGCCGAGAAATGCGATGGGCGGCTGCACGAGCATCGGAAATATCGCTGCATGGTAGCAGTGTTGCTACAGCTTGCTCCAAAACCCCTACTCGAGTACAGAGAGCGCCATCGTCCGGACCCCACTCGTGAGCTGACCCTTTTAGCTTTTAGCCTCTCCTCAGATTTTCTCGCTTCTCCCTCATCCTCGTTACTACTCAACATGGCCGATACGCCGCAAGACATCAAGTGCAGCGCTTCCAGCGACACCTACGGCGACGAGGCCCTACTCGTGAGGCCTTGAAGGAGCGCTCCCTCCTCGAACGCTCCTTCGACACGCGTTCCGCTCGCCATCTCGTCCTCGAATCAGGGTAACGTCTCAAGGTGCACACTTGATCCTCCTATGGGGGGCTGCATTGTCACACGGGTGCCCTTGCTGGTCTTCCTGGCCCATCTTTAAAGGAGAGGGCTGGGAGCAGGCGAGGGCTGAGATTACACCGTCGAACTTGATCGCCTTCAGGGGCGCGTAAGAAGTGACATAATTGGAGGGGGTATCGTTTCTCTGCGGCGAGATGCTGGGAACATCGAGAGCTGACTTCGGCGGGGGATTGCAGGCTCGTTACGGCTACAAACAGTGCGTTTGATACGGTAGCGCTCGCGCCGGCTTAGCTGAAGTGTGATATAACAGGGTTCTCCATCGTACATGGGGTCGCTTCGAGGCGCTAGTAGCGGGAGTCGGCAGTCTCTACGTTGTCGGCGGCGCCAGGATCCTCTACTCGGTCGGGATCTACTCGGGCGGACCAGTCGCGCTCATGAGTTCGATGTGCATCACCTCGGTCTTCATGTGTATCACTGCCGCGTCCATCGCCGAAATCGCCTCGTCGGTTCCCCTCTCGTGAGTTCGGCGGTTTTTCGAGGGTTTCGCTCTCGCTGACTCCTCATCCCACAGTGGCTCCATCTACATCTGGGCTGCAGCCGCCGCTGGTCCCAAATACGGGCGCTTCTTCGGAATTTGTGGCGCGTACTGGGCAACAACTGCCTGGACGTCCTTCGTCGCTTCCAACACCCAAGCTACGGCCAACTTTGTCCTCAGCGAGCTCACCGTCTGGAGCCGAAGCTTCCCTGGAGGCCTCGACAACTCGAACATCAAGTTCCGCGCCGTCGTCTGGATCTGCAGCGAGGGTCTGCTCGCCATCGCCATCCTCTCCAATCTCATGTCGCGTAAGCTCCTTGCCCTCCGTTCGCCGATTACGAGCCTGTAGGTCGCTCCTTAGAGCCATAGCTGACCCGCTACCATACAGCCAAAAAGTTCACGATCATATTCAAGGCTTCGGCAATCATCATCGCCCTCGACCTCCTCCTCACGCTCATCTGGCTCCCCATCGGCGTCAGCCAGACGTACGGATTCCAGGACAGCTCCTTCCTCTTGGAGTTCTACAACGGCGTCGGCAGCTCGGACGGCTGGGCTTGGGCGCTTTCCTTCCTCTCGACGAGCGGCGTCTTGACAGGCTGGGATGCCCCGGGTCATATCGCCGAGGAGACAAAGCATGCTAGCCTGCACACGGCTCAGGGAATCTTCTGGAGCTGTACCATCTCTGGTGAGTGGTCACAACGTTCTCAGTCGACTGGTCTTCGTCGACAGCTTGCTGTTTCGCACGAGGAAGCGAAGCAAGAGCTGACCTCCTTCCATTCTTACCTCCCTGTTCGACCCAACCCGCACAATCTCGCATATTTCGTTCCCTCGCTTCCCGCTCACAGGTCTACTCGCCATCCCCCTCACCTTCCTCTTCCTCATGTGCTCGCCCAGTCTCGACGTCCTCTTCGCCATCGACGCTCCGCAACCCTTCGTCACCATCTACACCCTGGCGCTCGGCCGAGGAGGCCAGATGGTCATGTCGCTCGTCGCTATTGTAGGATTGATCATCGTACGCTGCCCTCCCATCGTTCCGACGAGCTGTGGCTGACCTTCGGCTCACGCAGAACACCTCGCTCGCCGTCACCGCCGCTTCTCGCCTCATCTTCGCCATTGCACGAGATGGAATCTTGCCAGGGAGTACATGGATTGGAAAAGTCGACAGTCGAGGCAACCCTCGCAATGCCACGCTTTTCATCTGGATGGTGAGCTGTCCCAATAACGCCGAGGCCTCTCGCGTCGCCAGCTGACCCCCTTCTCACTCTCCAAGGTCGCCGCTGTCCTCCTCTGCACGATCCTCCCTTCGACCGTCGCCTTCACCTCGCTCATCTCGGCAGGAGGAGTTCCTACCATATTCCTCTACGCGCTCATCCCGCTTCTCAGGTTCGTCTCCCTCTCTCAAGCGCTCCGAGCCTGAACTGATCGCTCTCGCGCTCAGGCTCATCTTCACTCGCGGGGACTTCGCCAACGCTACCTGGAGTACAGGACGCTGGTCTACGCTCTTCTGCGTGATCGCAGCTGCTTGGAACAGTGAGGCTCTCGCATCGCCCCCCTATAGCCGAGCTGAACCCTTCGCCGAACCCACAGCCTTCCTTCTCACGGTCTTGTTCAGCCCTTACGAGTGGCCCGTTACTGCGCAAAACTTCAACTTCAGTTCTGGTCAGTCCCTGTGCGAGCTCTCGGTCGTTTCTACGAGACAGCATCTTCGCCGAGGCCGAGCCGAACGCGGAGGGAAAACTTGGACAGGGCTGATCTTCGCCCTACACCCACAGTGATCTTCGGCGCGGTCACAATCATGGCTGTCATCTCGTGGTGGATCATCCCCGAGGACCAGTGGCTCCAGCGCAGGTCCCTCGTCGCCATGGTCGAGGAGTCCGAGCCGCCTCGCAAGGACGTCGAGCACTCGGTGCAGCAGGAGCAGTGAAGGAGGTTCGAAGGCGGCGAGAGTACGGTCCTTAGCAGATCTGTTAGCAATGGAAATGCTCGTCTCCGTCACTCTTCATTAATTAAAGCCCGCGCCGAGGCCGGATCCCGCCCGAGCATTCACCGAGTCGTTTTCGAGGTCATGCTGCTCGGGGCTACGAGGGCTCCAAGATGACGGCCAGGAGATGCGGTGCAAATCCTGACATCTGTACGAGACTGATGTGGGTGCAAGCGGCTGCGCCGAGCCTCACCTTGCGGTGAAGAAGGGAAGAAAGTCTCGGCAAAAAGAGAAGCCAGGGGAAGCCTAACTCCGCACAAAGATCACCGCTCGACACGATGAGATCAGGATTCAGGAGCGTCAGGCGCCAGACGAAGAAGCCTGACGGCGCAACGGTCGTCGGCCACGAGGCTTCGGAGCTCGGCGAACTTTCGCTAGCTCGGCGGCGGGAGCAGCAACGACAAGAGGCAGCCTCCTGGGACAGCTGCCTCTCGCCTGGCACCGTACAGGACGAGGAGCATGGATGCCATCACCATACTGATCCCCCACTGCCAGCAGATTCGATTATCCCGCAAAGAGCGAGTGAAACCTCTCTCCGTGCAGGCACTTGCTGGGAGCCGCCCCGAGCTGCCTCGTGGATGTCACTCCCCCTTTTCTGGTCGCTTTCGCTGAGCAGGAAGAAGAGCGAAAAACGCTGAGGATTGCTACCAGGCAAGAGTGAGGGGTCAGCTCGGCGAAGACTGAAAGCTGAACAGGATGGAAGGCTTGCCTTGAAGCGAGAAGACAGGTCATTGTAGGAAAGGACTTGGAGAACCTTCGGCTTGGAAATTGGCATTTCTGTGCAGGGCAGAGCGAAAGGCCGGGGAAGCAGTCCCTGTCGAGACGTCGACTCGTCGGTCAACTCCTTCAGATCCCGCTCACCCTTCTCCTTTGCCTCTCCAATTTCGCGGTGGCGTCGTTACTTCGCCTCTCGCTCGACCCCTCGCCTCTGCTCAGCTACAGCACCCGCACCCCCACCCTTCGACGGTTGAGGCACCAGCTTCCGCTTCGCCTTCGCCCGCCATCTCTCACGGGGCTTCGCTTCCTCCTCTCGCTCGACTTCAGCTCGCTCGCTCGGCCATGCAGGAGCAGATGGCAGGACCACCAGCGCATGTACGCCTACCGCCAGTGCATATGCCGCGAGAGGATCAGCTGCAGCCGTCGGTGAGTCGCCGGCATCCACAACTCGAGCGAGCTAGAAATCAAACAGAGGCAATGGGGGCGTTTGAAGGAGGGTCTTGAGAGCTGCAAGGGAGCAGGAGAGGAAAGCTTGTACATCGGATCAAAGCTGACCTGTCTGGTTTCGCCCTGAACGCTTATCTCCCAACAGCACGGCTTCAACAACCTGAGGCGACCTTCCCTAAGCGACCCCTTCTTGCACGCTTACACGCCGTCGCAGGCGCAGGAGGGCATGCCCGCCGGCGAGTATGCTTCAGGTGCTAGGAGAGGCTCGCTGAGCGAAGGAGTGCCGCCGCATGGACCAGCTGCAGGCAGGGGAGAGCTCTCGCGGCCGGGCTCACCAACCGACGGTAACGGGGGTCGATATCCTGGCCCAGGAGCGACCTACGAGGTCAACTCGTCGTCCTATAACGGCCAGCAACATCCCTCGGGATTCGCTCAGCCCGCTCCTCAGTCCAACTACCGTTTCGGCGGTCCCCCTCTTCCCAATCCCTCGCAAGACGCGACGAGCTACTTCGACTATTCCATGCGCCGCCATTCCCTCACCACCACCAACAACAGCTCACAACCTCCCCATCCCAACTCTCCCTCTCGTCTCGCCGCCGTCGACGCACATCCAACACCTCCGCCGACCTCGGGCGTGAAGCGGAAACCCTCGGCGGAGGACACCATCCTCGAGGACTCTCAGCAAGACTACCCTTATCCTCCTCCTACGTCCAACGCTCACCTCGCGCAAGGCGCCTACGCCAAGCGCAGAGGCTCGTCTCTCACCTACGACAAGCTGGGGAACCTCTCCCTCTCGGACCAGGCGAGGAGGGATTCGGGCATGAGCAGCGGCGCCCTGAGCCCGTGGGAGGACGACCGGCGAGGAAGCAATGGGAGCTGGACGAGCGTCGGAAGCTACGCCATGTCGAGTTACGCCATGCCCAGCGACCCTTACGACCAGCGAGGCCAGCACCCGCCGCAACCCATGTCGGGCTACGGCTCACCTCATTCGCGGCAACCGAGCGACCAGCAGCAGCCACCACCACCCTTCTACGACACGACTCGAGGCTCAATGGCGCCCCCTGCATCGCAACACGAGGCGCAGATGAGCTACGGCCGTCGCCCCAGCATCGGCATCGACCAGCTCGTTCAGGGTCCCAACGTCGGCTACGGCGCTCCTCCCATGCCCTCTCATCAATCGCATCCTTATCCTCGCGGCCTCACCCAGCCAGCGGGCATGCTTCCCTCCGTCGCCCATTCTCCTCCCGACGACCACGACCCTCGCCCACATTCCTCTTCCAGCTCTGTCCACCACGGTCCTCCTCCTCCTTCCTCCTACCCTGGCCACGGCCCACCACCAGGGACTTGGGCTCGCGCCAACTCGCTTCCCAACAACTCGCTCGTCAACCACCCTCCACCTCAAGTCCCTCGGCATGCCTCGACAGGCTCGCTTGATCCCAACATCGCCTACGGCCCCGGTGGAGTCCTCAAGGATTCGCCCTACTCGAGGAGTCCCGAGCTTCGCGTCACGCACAAGCTCGCCGAGCGCAAGCGCCGAAAGGAGATGGCGCAGCTCTTTGACGATCTCAAGGACTCGCTGCCGGTCGACCGAGGACTCAAGAGCTCCAAGTGGGAGATTCTCAGCAAGTGTGCGTTCCGTTTGTCCTACTGAACTCTCCTCTTCGTGTCTCGTGAGCTGACCTTCGCTCGTTGTCTTCTCAACAGCGATCGAGTACATTGCTCAGCTCAAGGCGCACAACCAGGAGCTCTCCAACGACAACAACATGCTTCGAGATCACTTTGGCCTCGGTCCCGGCCCTGTCGCCCCTTCGGCAGGCTTCGATGGTCCTCCCACGGCTCACCACGGCTACGAGCCTTCGAACCAGCCGCCCTCCGAATCCTCGCACTCGCAATCTTCCCAGGTCGGCGCACCTCATACCTACGGCCCACCTCCACCACAGCAGCAGCACCAAGACCAATGGCAGCATTCGGCACCCCCTCCTCACACCCAAGCTCCTCCGCCTCCGCATCAGCAACAGCACCCTCAGCAGATGCACCAGCAGAGCTCGGCGCCGCAAGTGAATTCGCCTCCCGCCTCGCAGATCAAGGAAGGCTCGCCCGTCGTCCTTCCTGCGCCAGCGCCAGCGCCGACGAGAAGGTCGCCGAGGATGTCGAGGTCGGCGAGCAAGAATGGGAGTGGCATGGGCGGTGCGGTGGATGGTGATGAGTCGGGACAGGGCATGGAGGAGTGAGCGGTTTGAGCCTCGACGGTGGAGGGAGCAGGAGAGGGGAGGACGAAACGAGGGAGGCCAGAGCTGAGGCGGGAGGAGTAGTTTGGGCGTCGCTGGTCGACGTCGAGAGAGGCCATGGACATAACAGGTTCTCGGACAGTGGTCCGGAGGGCTGCAGGTGATTTCCTTCTGAGGGCGGGACCTTTGATAATGTTGTCGAGCTTTACCCTTTCTCCCTGTTGAAAATCGACACACGACCAACAGCGATACAGAACTTGGTCATTACTTGGCGAGAGCGAGGGGCAAGCAGTAGACAACTCGCATCGTTCCTTCATCGACAGAAGAAGCTCTCGCATGGAGGCGCGGAGAGCGACTCGCGTGGGCCTTCGCTCCCTCGGTTCGGCGGGGGTTGAATGACCTTCCCTCACTCGCAGCAGTCGCTCGAAACAGTTTATAGATTTCTGAGATCCGTAGCCTACTCACTCTTGCTGCTTGCTTGTCGAGGTACTGGCCCGATTCGGCGCAGACAATCCGGCTTCGGCGAAGGCCAGACACCTCGCCGACCCACCTGCTCTGCAGATGTGTTGCTCAGTTCTGAGCGGTCTGATCATCCTGCAAGATTCTG
This sequence comes from Leucosporidium creatinivorum, assembly GCA_001600635.1. NCBI lineage: Eukaryota > Fungi > Basidiomycota > Microbotryomycetes > Leucosporidiales > Leucosporidiaceae > Leucosporidium > Leucosporidium creatinivorum. Next base: position 641,446 of record BCKL01000006.1, on the reverse strand, counting down.
TTGCTCCAAGATGAAGTCTGCTCGCCTCTGCGTTCGCCTGAAGCTCGCTGAACAAAGCTCGGCACCGAGATCCCGGCGTGAAACACGATTGCGAGCCCCCAAAGTACATAAACAAGCGCCGCCACGTCTACTTAAAGCACAAATCGGAAGCTGGGATTTTCTGTCTCCATCTTATCGGCCATCCCTGCAGCAGCAGCAGCCTTAGGATCAGCCGGTCCTTGGCGGTCGCGCTTCTTGTTGTTGGAGGCCATGACGACCCAGAGAAGGGCGTGGGCAACGAGCTTGGCGACGTATCCACCGACTGCAAGCCGAGAGTCGGAGTCAGTCTCTGCCTGCTGAGGTAGCTCGGGAAAGACGAGGAAGAGTGCTTACGCATCGCGTAGGCTCCGGTCTGGTAGCGGGGCGCTTCAGTCTTGTAGATGAACTGAGGTCCAGCGATGTTGCCGGCGCAGTAGGCAGCGAAGACCATGGAGCTGACGATCGACTTCTTGGTGTATCTGTAGGAGCAGAGAGTCAGGACTGCGAGACTCGGCGAAGGTTCGGCGCCGGAGGGGAGAGAGGCTGCAAGCTCACCCTCCGAAGTTGGACGAGATCATCACGAGACCGAGAGTGAAGCCAATCTGTAAGAGGTTATGCAGGTCAGCGTGGCCCATTCGAGATCCTCGCCCGCTCGGCTCCTCCTTCCGGCTCGCCGAGGCGAGCCCGAACGAACGCGCTTCAGCGATGTAGTGAAGGTCGAAGACTCACGGACTGGACGTTTATCATCCAAAATGAGCATAATCGCACCCACGTCATGGAACTAGGCAAGAAGGAAAGAAGGGCGGTGGCGATTACGCAGATGATGTTGCCGATGGTGCACATGAGGAGACGGGTGTTGTTGAACTTGGTTGCGACGTATCCTGCGATCAGAACAGCGATGATCTGGAAGGAGCGACCTGCGAGGTGGAGAGGTACAGAGGTTAGCGATGTCGGCGCTCAATGGTCCTCGCCGAGGGCATGCTTCGGCACTGAGTGCTGCTCGCAGGGAGCCTCGCCGACGACCATAACGTAGCTGCGACTCACCAGCACAGTCGAGAAGGGCGGCGTCGTAGGTGGAGAAGCCTGTACGAGTTCAAGAGTCAGCTCGAGAGCGCCGAACCTGCGCCGAGCTGTGGCAACTCACCCATGTCCTTGATGATGGTGCCGGAGAAAGAGGTGAGGATACCGTTGGGGACCGAGCTACCAAACATGGCGATGGTGAGGAGCCAAGCACGAGGGCAGATGAGGGCAGCGATGATCTGGTCGCGCTTAAGCTTCTTGTTCTTGATTCCGACTCCGTTGGCGGCAACACGGGCGACGGCGAGGGTGCGGTACTCGGCCTTGAGCCAGGCAGCGTTGGAAGGACCGCTGTAGGGCGAGAGGAGCTGGTGAGTCACAGACAAGAAAGACGAGCCTGCTCGGCGGCGAAGCGGAGTTCGGCGAAGAGCAGGGAGCGGCAAAGGAACTTACTCGGCGAGGAAGAAGTAGAGGAGGAAACCCCAGACGACGGTGATGGATCCCAAGATGATGAAGATGAGCTCCCACTTGGGTACAGCTCCCTCGGGCATCTTCTCCATGCCGGCGCCCATCAGAGCTCCGAGCATGCCTCCCCAGCCGACCGAGGAGTACCAGATGGTTTGACGAAGAGGAGACTCGGCCCTCGTGTAAAAGAATCCAGTCATGAGCGACAGACCGGGCGTGACGGATGCCTCGAAGACTCCCTGTGGACGACGAGACGGTCAGCGTCGAAACTCGGGTCGAGCGCCGACAATGCGGTCGAGGCGAAGAGAGACGTACAAGGAAGAAGCGGTTAACCATAGCGGTTGCGAAGGACTTGCAAGAGATGGTGGTGAGGACACAGATGCCCCAGAGGATGCAGGTGATGCCCATGACCTTTCCAGCAGGGTAACGTCTGCGAGCGCCGAGCACGAAGGCCGTCAGTTCCCTGGTCTACTTCAGGATGCTGCGAGTCTCCGACTTACCCGATGAGGTAGCTGACAGGCATCTGAGCGGCAAGGTAGCCAAAGTAGAAGGTGCTGGCGACCCAGGAGAACTGCTGGCCCTTCAGGCCCATCCCTTTCTCGAGTCCAAATACCTTTCCATAGTTCAATGCCGTTTTATCGAGGTACTGGAGGGTCTGTGTGAGGAGGAAGCTGTTGTGGAAGAGCGTCAGTAGGGAGATCGACGATAGGCGTCGGCGCCGAGAAGGGGGCTGGAAAGGGGAAGAGGGTCGGCTCAGCTCACAGAGGAAGGAGGAAGAAGTCGATGCGACGCAAGATTGCCTTGTTCTGCTCTGGGGTCTGCGTTGGTAGAGCTCCGAGGTCAGCGGAGGAGCAACGGGAGGAGAGGAAGTGGACGAACGATCTCGGCGACGTGCTGGGACTTCAAGAATTCGGCTTGTCCGACGTTTCCTGTTTCATCCTCCTCCGCGATGGCATCGTGCTTGGGAGCGTACTCGCGTTGCGAGATGTGACCCTTCTCTCCGAGCGAGGAAAAGTCGCTCTTCGTGGTCTCGGTGGTCTGCTGCCTGTCGAGGGGATCCATGGCGGCGGCGAAGGGCGAGTGGAAGATGGTGCAGGGGGAGGATGTGTAGTAGTGTGGTGTGGAGAGTGGAGTGGATGTGGAGTAGTGTGGAGAGAAGAAGAGAGAGGCGCCCCCCACTTGGGCGCTCAACTCACCCGTGCAGCCCCAGATCCAATCCCCGACATGCCCCGTCCTAAATCGAGTCTAAAAGACTTGGCATGGGCGCCCCAAGGCAAATCTGCAGGCGATTCGAGCGGCAGAGAGGCCACAAACCTTCCGTTGCCCTCGTTGGAAGAGGCTCGGCCGATGCTGAAGAGGCACTTTATCAGTCTGTACACGCTGCACACCCCCACCGGAGACCGCCGAGCCAATGGGAAGATGCACAGAGCGCAAGCCGGCGGCTCCAAGGGTGGACTCCGGTTCGGAGGGCTCGGAAGATCGTTCTAAGGCGAGCGGACGGCGAGCGCCTCGTCTCCCGCCTGCTGGGCGACTTGAAATTGGGCAGAGGTAAGAAAGGGGAGGCGAGCAGGGAGTGTTGATGTGGTGTACGAGCAGCAGGCGAGCTGCAAGGCTTTAAACGAACAGGATCAAGACAAGCAGTGAGAATCAAGAGGGAAAGAAGTGAATCGACACCCGCCGGCTTGAAGACGTGCTCGGCAAGTTTCCCCGGCAGTATTTACTCGGAGCGCTTTGACTGCAGCCGGCGGCCTGCGGACTTGGCTAGAGTAAGCCCGTTCATATCCGGAGGCTCGACAAGCTGCAGAGCGGCGCGCAGACAGCGCCGAGATCAAGTCGCCCGATTCGTCGACGTCTGCCTGTTCACCTCTGCGACGAGTTTCAGCGCGGCCCGTCGACTCTGAATCACTTCAGAGGGCGAATACATACACACACAGGAGACTACGTGTCACCGCGGTGGCAGAGACGTTCTCGCGAGGGCCGCGCATAAGCGTATGTTCGTTCGCCGAGCTGCTCTTCATCTCTTGCCTTCCTACTTCTCACTTCTCTCTCGATTCTGTACCTTTGGCTGGTCCATACCATTCTCCTTCACCTCTCACCTCCATAGACGCCCAACTCGTCCAACAATGCTCTCTTCCACCCCTCTCACCCTCCTCGCTCTCTCCTCCATCGCCCTCGGCGGCGTTTCAGCATCCAAGCCCGAGCACCACGGCAAGCATCACAAAGGACGTCACGGAAAGAGTGCCGCTCGCAAGCACCGTCATGAGGTGTGTTTTGCGTTAGATCGTTAGGTTACTTGCTGACGGCTGCTCTGCGTTCAGTTCGGCCAAGCCGCTCCCGTCGGTCTGTGGAAGAGCAATGGCGACTTCGACAAGAAATGGTCCTGGTCGTGGGGAGACAACAACAAGGATGCTGTAGCCCCCGACTCCAATGTCCACACTGTCTACGAGACGGTTTGGACGACCGAGCAGTCTCAAGAGGCTTCGCAGACACAGGCCAAGCCTGTTGTCACCACTCCTCCTGCTACCAGTACCAGTCCCCCTGCTGCTGCTTCCACCCCTCCCGCTGCTGCACCCATCCTTGCCAGCGCCGGCGGCGGCTCCATCGAATCCATCTCGGTCGACTCCCACAACGCGGCTCGCTTCAAGTACGGAGCAGGAGCTCTTACATGGGACTCGGATCTCGCCTCTCTTGCTCAGAAGTGGGGAGATGGCTGCGTCTGGGCTCATGGAGGGTCTGACGGTGCTGGACAGAACCTCGCGGTGAGTTGGAGAGGTTCGGCGATGGCGAGACGTTGAGCTGACCGTCTACTCTTCCCCTTCGCACCCGCTCAGATATCCAGCGACGGAGCGTTCAATGTACAGGGAGCTATGGACATGTGGATGGGCGAGGCTAAGGACTACAGCCGTGCGTAAATTTCGTTCGCGGAGGCTTCCCGCCGAGCGCGAGGCTGTTGTCGAGCTCCGCTGACGCTCACCGCTGATCTATCATGCTACACGATGCTCCACAACAATCTTTGATATTCCTCAATGCTTCAAAAACTTCCAACTCCCATTTGTCGAACTACAGCATCGAACCCGATTTACAGTCACTTTACTCAAGTAGTCTGGAAGGGCAGCAGCAAGGTCGGATGTGCCATCTCGCAGTGCTCTTCGATGCAAGGACTCTCCTTTGGCGGCAACTTCATCGTCTGCAACTACCTCGACGCCGGCAACGTCCTCGGCCAATTCGTGAGTTCGCCGAGCTCTTCGATTTTGACGAGAGAGCTGACCGCGCTCTGTGTTGCAGGGCGACAACGTCGGCACTCTTATCTCCTCGTAGACAGCTCCCCACCCCTCCGTCTTGCTGGCGAGACCACCTCACGTTCATTACCCCTCCATCAGCCGAGCTAGCTCTCGCAATATCATCTCCCGCGCCGGTTCGCGATCGCCGAATGTACATCGAGAGACGATACTGCAGTACAGCAATCACGCAAACTTGGCCTGTCTCTCCCCACGCCGCTGTTTCTGCTCCTACTTGACGATCTTCCAATTGCCCGTCGCCGTCTTCTCGACCGAGCCCTCGGCTTGCATGGCTTCGAGGAAGGCAACGAGCTCGTCGGTGGTGCGGCCTTTGTAGGTTGGGACGAGCATGTTGAGTGTCGTGTGAATGCGAGTGATAGGGAGGGCGCCGAGGTTCTTGAGCTGTGGGGGGAAGGGAGGGGGAGGGTAAGTCGAGTGCGGACTGGCGAGACGGAGCTAGACGAGATGGAGACGTACCATGCCGCTGATGTACTGCCAGTAAATGCGCATCTGAAGTTGAGAAGGGAAGGAGGTGGGGGTGAGCATGCAGCTCGACTCCTCGAAGCTCGGCGCATTTCACCTGCTCGATCTGCTGCGACTCGACACTCTGCACGGCCGCCGCCTCGTCCTCGATGACTGTAGTCGAAGGTCACTGGTCAGTTCTCCATCTTCTCTAACTCCCTAGCCTCTTCCACTGCACCAGCAACTCACCATGCGCCGCCACGTCCTCCTCGGCCTGATCCTTCTCCTCCAGCAACTTCCACTGATCCTCCGGCAAGCTCTTGAGCACGCCCTGGTTGTTCCAAAAGTACAAGCCGTTGCGGATGGCGGTGAGGTCAGTAAAGCGGAGCTCGATGCCGAGGTCTTCGGTCGACCAGGTGTCTGCTCGGTGAGGGAGAGGAGGGGAGAGAGGGTCAGGCGGGGCTCGTCGATGTGAGAAGCAGCAGCAAGGGAGAGTGAGAGAAGACAAACGCACCCTCTTGATTGAACAACTCCAATAACGAAGCCTGCAGTGGCGAGACGTCGAGCTCGAGCGTTCGGTCCTTGAGCTCGATCGTCAAGTTGACCGTCCCGAGCTGAGGTAGCCATCGGAGCTTCTTGTCCGGCTTCTGATGGACGAAGGACTTTTCGTACTCGGATTGAGCGCTGTGGAGAGGGCCAAAGAGGGTCAGCGAGCTGCGAGCGAGAGGGAGGGCAGGAAGATAACGCACCGACCGAGTTGTCCAGGGAGCTTGAGAGGTGCGGGGTGGAAGGATGGCCAAAAGAGGCGAGAGACGATGGTGGCGTGTAGTGGTAGGCCCTGTACATCGGGAAGAGATCAGCAAAGTCTCTCCGGGTCGCAAGGCGCACTTCAAGCTTCTCGGCGCTGCTCGAAGCATGAGAGCAAGGCAGCGAAGAGAGCAGTGAGAAGCTTGAACGCACCTGATTACGATCGTGCACCCTCGTGTCTATCCGCTTCGAGTCCTGCAGGTCCTTGATCATGACCTCGCACCCCGCGAGCGCAGCATCGCCGAACCGAAGTTTAAAGATCTCCACGTTCTTGATCTGAGTGCATCGGGTAAGGGTCAGCACGTGTTCGCTCATTCGAAGGAGAGCGCCGAGAGGAGAGAAACGAGCAACTCACCTCGCGATCCAGCTCGTAGTCCTTGACGGCGAGCAATCGTTGTGCGAGGAGGACCTGCAGCTCTTTGATGAAGACGTCCTTGGTATCGTAGATGCTGACAAGGAGCTGGATGATGTCGGCCGACTTGGACTTGCGGAACTCTGCGAGGTGTCGAACTCGTATTAGTTCTCCTGCTCTTTCGCTGACCCGACTCGGCGGCGGCGAGACCGGCGAGAGAGCATGGAAACTCACCCGGCGGCGCATCGACAGGATCAGGCACCCATTTTGGATCGTTGAAGTTCTCAGCGGCGTCCTTGGCGTCCTGTACCGGCCTCGCATCGCTCGCGGCGAACTCCTCGGCGAGGGCGTTCTCCTCCTCCATCAGCCGGGAGACAATGCAGCGGATCGTGTCGTCTCGGGATCTGATCGAAGCGAAAAGTAGGAGGTTAACGAACCTGCTCGAGTCAGATAGAAGGAGGAGGAAAGCGAGCAGGCGAACCTCAGATACCGTCGAATTGGATCGGCGACCCTACTGAGCAGCACGCCTGGCGGGTCGAGGATCCTCAAGCATTTGATGGTGGCAATGTACTGGGTGATGATGTCTTTGGTGTCGGCGCCGGGGTGAAGGAGACGGCGGTCCATGAGCGAGCGGAGGGAGTTGACGAGGTGGGCGCGGAGGTCGGTTTTGGAGAGGCAGGCCTGGCGGTGTAGCGATGTCAGTGAGATGCAAAGGGGGAGTAAGAGGCGAGGGAGAACATGCCTTGATGTCTTCGAGCGCGGGAGTCGAGGCGGGGAAGTCGACGATGATGTCAAAGAGCTCGGTCGACCTGCCAAGCTCGAACGAGGTTAGCTGTGATCCTCGCAAAGACCGTCAAAGGAGAAGCTCACCTCAAGAGCACCATCGTCTTATGTACATGATACTCGAACCTCGTAAACGTCGGTTTCAACAGCTTCCTCGCCTCCTCCGCTCCCACCTCGACATTCTTCTCATAAACGCCACACACCCACGCCGTCACGGGCCCTTGCAACCACTTGAGCACCTCCACCAACCTCGGCTCCTCAAATTCTCCCCGACAAGTCACCTCCACGCGATTCTCAATCTCCTCGTAGATAAGGCCGAAGAGGAGGGGGTCGAACCGGTCGAGGAGGGTGAGGAGGGTGGGCATGGCAAGTGGGTGCTCGGAGGAGTGTGGTGGTGTGGGGGTGGAGGAGTGCAGGAGGTGTCGTAGATAGTGGGTTAGTGCTGGGGGGAAGGAATGCGGGAGGGCCGAGTAGAGGCAGGAGAGGAAGGTGCGCCGGTAGGAGAGGATTGGGGAGGTGGATCTGTAGGTGAGGCGACGATGGAGGGAAGGGAGCGAGGGAGGGGGGGGGGGGGGGGGGGGGGGGGGGGGGGGGGGGGGGGGGGGGGGGGGGGGGGGGTAAGATTAGCCTGCAGCGAAAGGAGGAAGACCGAGCAAGGAGGGGACTGACTGCCAGAAGTAGGCGATGGGCTGCTGCCAAGCATGGATCCAGAATCCTATTCGCTGCAGGAGGGAGCTGACGATGTAGAGCTGTTCCTCTTCATCTCCCTTGCGAGCCTGTGTGCGATCAAGGAAGTGTCAGCTCGAGAGGCGCGTCGGCGAAGAGGTGGGGGAGGAGGAAGCGCACCTCAAACTGGTCGAGAAAGGCCAGCACATCGGCCTGGACGAGGGAGAAGGAAGATTTGATGGAATCTGTCGTGCACCGATGTCAGCCGAGGCCTAAGAGCAAGGTGCAGAGAGACGAACCGAGGTAAGAGGTGAGGAGGTCGTCCCTCAAGTTGGCCTCTTTGAGGGTGATGACGGCTGCTGCAACGGCAGCAGGAGGACGATAATCTCCTGTAGTCGAGTGTGCTAAGGTGTGCGGGTTGAGATGGGTTGTAGCCGTGTGCCAGGCCTGTTCAAAGGGGAAGAAGCGAGTTGAGCGAGCTGGGAGAGCTGTAGCGGAGCAGGGAGTAAGCTCACCTGAGGGATGGAATCTGTAGGCTTGTCTAGCTGTAGAGCAGTAGTCCCCCAAGCCTGAGCGATGGCAAACTCGAGCGACATTTCCGAGCAGTACAGCGCAAGAGGACAAGTCGCGTCCCGCTCGAAAGCAGCTTGGACTCTCTCCAATTGTTCGACTCGACTAGAGCCGTCTCTACAAGGCTACAGCTACTCAGCTAGGATGGCCACTCCCCTCTTCCGCCCCGACTCTCCCACCCCAGCTCCAGCGCCCCCTCCCCCTCCTCCTCAGGCAGCTGCTCCAGCACTCGCTCCCGCCAATCGAGGTTTCTTCTCGGGTCAAGATTCGGATACAGACTCAGATGACGACAAGGACGACCTCGTCATCATCTCAGAGAAGCCGGCAGCTACCCCTTCCTCCGACTCTCAGGCTATGACCATCAGCGACGATTCAGACGACGATGAAGCAGAGGTGCAGCAGCAGCTCCAGCAACGGCCTAGTAAGAAAGGAAAGAGCAAGGAGTCGACCTGGGATACTCACTACTTTGGTGGTCAGTCCTCGCTCTCTCTCAATCGCCACTCTACGCGTCGAGCTCACGCGTCGCTCCTCGCCCGGCAGACATCCTCGTCGAAGGCTACGCCCTCCGCTCCTCGGGGCCATTTTGCAAGCTTTCGCCCAACGAGAAGATCTTCATCCATCGCTCCAAGCCCCAACCTCCGCCGGCCGGCAAGAAGGCGAGCAAGAAAGAGGACACCATCGTTCGGTTCCACAATGCCAATGATGTCGAAGTCGGGAGGGTGGGAGAGGTGGACGCAGTGTGGATGAGCAAGCTGTTGGATTTGGACATGATCGAGTTTGAGGGGATGAGCATTGACGTGCCCAAGGGCTTCAAATCTGGTGAGCCGAGCTTCGGCGTTCATTCGTCTCGGCTTCTCGACAGGCTTGCTGATCTCCTCTCTCGCTCCACTCCTTCTCAAATGACAGGCGACTCGATCCTCCTCTCCCTTACCCCTTCCATCTCCCGCCGCGCCTTCGCCGACTCGAACCTCCCTCGCGCTCCGGACCCCGCGCTCCTCACCAAGAAGGGCATCCACGACGACCTCAAAGAAACCGACCACGAAAAGATGCTTCGACAGCGCAAAGCGGCGCTCAATCGCCTGTTCGACAAGACGGGCTTGCAGCCTGTGGCGCTCGGCAAGGATCCGGTGGGGAAGGATGTGAAGGGCAAGGGCAAGGCAAAGGCCGGGTCGTCGCAGAGTAGGAGGGGGATGCTGGAGAGGTATGATGCGGCGGGTGCGAGGAAGAAGAGTCCGAAGAGTGGGGAGGGAGAGGATGAGGAGGGAGAGGAGATGAGCGAGATGCAGCTCAATATGGTCTGTGAGTGGTTTCAACGCTCCATCCGATGTCTCGACCACGTAGCTGACGTCTCCTGCTCTCGTCTGTAGACAAGAAGGCCGTCAAGAACGACGCCAACCTGCCCGAGATGGAGCCGGCGCCTTCTTTCGCCCTCTCCCTTCGCGGCTGTTCGTCTCCTCGCCCCCATAACTTCTCCCTACTCCAAGCTAACCCTTTTCATTATCGCAGACCAAAAGCAAGCCCTCAAATGGATGTCCTCGATGGAAGTCGGCGACGAGGATGCTCGCGAGGACATGTCGATGCACCCGCTGTGGGAGGAGTACCGCTTCCCTAGCAAGCCGGACGGGACTGGAGACGTGCTCATGGATGATGAGCCGTTCTACTACAACCCTTACTCTGGTGAGTCGATAGGAGGAGGGGAGGACGCGATGAGACGACCGAGCTGACCTTCCTCCTTCCACAGGCGAGATGAGCCTCGACTTCCCCAAGGCTTCCAACAAGTGCCGTGGAGGGATCCTCGCCGATGAGATGGGACTTGGAAAGACCATCATGGTCGCCGCTCTGTACGTCTCCAGCTTACCCCCGCCATCTCATCTCGGCGTATCGCTGACTCGCTCTCTTAACAGCATCCACACGGCCACACCCTTCGACGCCTCACCCACTGAACTCTACTCCGACGTCTCCGAAGCCTCCGACAACGATCACCACAGCGACAACGACGGCGACCTGACCTCCTCCCCTCTCGACATCTCGACCCCTCCACCAAAAAAGAAAGCTCGCCTCCCCGTCTCCAAGCCCTACGCTCCCACCCAATCCCGCCTCGGCACCACCGGGGGTCTCTCCAAATCCACCCGCCTGGGCAACTCGACCGCCGGTCAAAAGAAGCTCAGACCGGACGCGCCCACGGCGACGTTGGTGGTCGCGCCGATGACCTTGCTGAGTCAGTGGTGTGAGGAGTTGGAGAGGAGCGCGGGGAGGGAGGGGATGAGTGTGCTGTTGTATTATGGGAATAAGAGGACGAATGTGAGGGAGGAGATTGAGGGAGGGGTCCAGGTCGTCGTGACGAGATGAGTTCCTCTTCTTCTCGTTCTGATTCAGTGCCGACGCTGACATTGGATGGTTACCGTCTAAACCTATGGAACTTTGGTGTCAGATTACAAAAATGCAGGACTCGAACCGCCCAAGAAGACCAAGGCAGCATCTTCGACGACGAGCGACGACAAGGGCAAGGCCAAGATCAAGAAGGAGGATCAAGAGGCCAAGGACGACAAGGCTAGGAGTCAGAGGAGTAGTAAGAAGAAGGGTCTGTTTGGCGTCAAGTGGTTTAGGGTCGGTGAGTCGTCGATCCGACCTTCGGTCATCGGTTGCGAGCCTTCGCCTTCGGCTCGGCGAGGGCTCGAAGTGCCCCCGCTCCTGCTAAGCGCTAGAGCTTCCGACGCTACTATAGATGCCGGCAGCTAACGCTACTCTTCGCTGTCCCACAGTCCTCGACGAAGCCCACCTCATCAAGAAGCGCGACACGCAGAACGCCAAGGCCGCTTCGGCGCTCGAGGCTTCTCGTCGTTGGGCTCTCACGGGAACGCCTATCGTCAAGTGAGTCTCTCATCGCCTTCATACCGCCTCCTGCGTACTCTATCATTTCACACACACCATCGCTGACGCCCTTCCTTCTCCTCAGCCGCCTCGAGGACCTCTACTCGCTCCTCCACTACCTCCGCCTCGAGCCGTGGGGAGAGTTCGCCTTCTTCCGCTCGTTCGTCACCATGCCGTTCGAGAAAAAGGACCCCAAGGCTATCGAAGTCATCCAGGTCGTTCTGGAGAGCATCCGTGAGTCGATCGTCTCGTTCCCTCGGCGCGTTGGCTCGTCGGCCGTCGCCTCAGTCGCTCTCTCGCCGGACCTTGCCCCCCCCCCTGATGTTCTCTTACTGATCCTCTCCCCCCTACTCTCGCAGTCCTCCGTCGCGAGAAGAAGATGCTCGACCGGGACGGCAAGCCCATCGTCTCGCTCCCTCAAAAGCACATCGACATCAAGTACCTCGAGTTCGCCCCGGAGGAGCGCGAGATCTACGACGCTCTCTACAAGAATGCCAAGAGTCAATTCTTGGGCTACGCGCAAGAGGGAACAGTTCTGCAGTGAGTTCTGGTCGACCTCGGCGCTCCAGATCGACCGCTGACTTCCGCCCTCGCTTCCCTCCTCCCCTTCTCACCCTCTTCTACCCTCTTAACTACTACCAGACACGTCACCGCCATCTTCTCGATCCTCATGCGCCTCCGCCAAGCCGTCCTGCACCCTCAACTCGTCCTCAACCGCCTCAACGTCAACCTCAAAGCCAACTCGCTCCTCAAGGGCCGAACCGCCGCTCAGAAGGAGGGCGACTTGGACGAGAAGTCGATCAGGGATCTAATCGTGCAGTACGGAGGAGCGGCCGATGGGAGGGGCACTTATGCCAAGGGCGTGCTCGAGGGAATGCTCGGCGAGGGAGATGGGGAGGAGGAGATGTGCATGGTTTGCTTGGATGTGAGTCGTGCTTCTCGTACTCGTCTAAGCCGAGCTGACTCGCTGTTGGTGTTGTACAGGCTCCCGAAGAGCGAGTTTACCTCCCCGGCTGCTTCCACTCGGGCTGCAAAGCCTGCGTGCTCGACTACTTCAGCCAAGCCGAGGAGCGCGGCGATGAGGTACGTTGTGCTACTACCGCACCACTCTCGCACTTCGCTAACCAACACCACGCAGCCCCGCTGCCCGACTTGCAACCATGGCCCCTTCACCGAGCGCCACATCCTCGAGCTCCAAGACGGCGGCTTCCAGAAGAAGCCTACCGCTACTCAACTGGCTCGCCGTACTCCCAACTTCCCCGCTTCTATCTCCGACAAGGGCAAAGGCAAAGGCAAGGCGAAGGCCTCCAAGCCCGCCTTCACCATCTCGACGCTCGCCTCCTCGTCGCAGGACAGCAAGTCCTCCCAGACGGTGCTCACTATCCTCGACAGCTCGGACGAGGAGGACAGCAAGCCTGTGACGCCCAAGAAGAAGAAGCCCGTCGCCTCGACTTCCAAGGGCAAGGGCAAGCGCCCCGCTGCGACGACCGACGAGGACTCCGACGACGACGACGAGCCTCCTCCTAGCGTCAAGAAGAGCTCGCAGTTGGCGTTTGAGACGGGAAGCGATACGCTGGGCGATATGGACAGCACGGATGAGGAGGACGAGAGGGAGAGGAGGAAGCAGGAGAAGGAGAAGGAGAAGGCGGGTCCGAGCGGCGAGGTCAAGGATGAGAAGGGAGCTGGCGGAGTCGCGCTGTTGAGGAACGACTTCAAGTCGTCGACCAAGCTGGATGCGCTGGTCGAAAGCTTGAACGCGGCGAGGGAGAAGGATCCCGATCTCAAGGCCGTCGTCTTCTCCCAGGTGAGCTTGCCGCTCTCTACGATGTACAAGACTCGAGTCTAACTCTCAACACCTCTCTCTCGCAGTTCACCGGCTTCCTCGACCTCATCGAGCGCATTATGAACCGCGAACGCTTCACGTGAGCCAATCGTTCCCTCTCTGGCGTCTCCACCGAAGCAGCTGAAGCTGACTCCTCGCTCCAATGCACAGCTACCTTCGTCTCGATGGTGCCATGGCGCAGAAGGCTCGTCAGAAGGTCGTCCACAAGTTCACCAACTCGGACAACTCGTGCATCATGCTCGCTTCGCTCAAGGCTGGAGGAGTCGGCTTGAACCTCATCGCTGCTACTCACGTCTACCTGATGGACGCTTGGTGGAACAGTAAGTCTTCTCTCCGTCTTTGAGAAGTGAACAAGCGAGCCGAGCTGACCAGCTTTCGGCCCTTGCCCCCGTTCCTCCCTCTCTTTTCTCTCTGGCTCGACTTAATTTGCAACAGGTGCGGTGGAGAACCAAGCCATCGACAGGTGCCACCGTTTCGGCCAGACTCGAGAAGTCTACGTAACCCGCTTCCTCGTCGACAAGTCCATCGACGACAAGATGATCGCCGTACGTCGCCTTCCCTACCCTGCAGCCGTGGACAGCCTCGCTGATGACTTTGTTCACCGTGATCACAGCTCCAAGAACGCAAGACCCGAGTCATTGACGGCGCGTTGGGCAAGGGAGGCAAGGAGAAGAACAGCAAGCAGCTCGCCGAGGATTTGGCACTCATCTTCGCCGACTGAGCGGACTTGACGGGCTTGACGTGTAGCTTGATACTGAGATCGACGACGTAATTCTACGTATAGCTTGCCTTTGTGTGATCGGTTGCATCGAGGTCTCGTTGGGGGAAAAGCCTTCGCCGCGCTCTCCGTTAGCGCAGCGTGCGATTAAGGTATGGAGTTCATGCAAGCCTACAGTTCAGCTACGGGGAACTTCCGCAAAGTCTTGAGCCCTTCCCACCGTCCCTCTTGCCATGCCTCGACCGCTACGAAAGCAGCATCCTCGACCGCCCGTTCCCAAACGGCTCCTTGCTCTTTAATCCCGCCCAATGCCCAGCTCGGCAGCCTCGAAGTGATATGAGAAGTATTGATCCCCGACAGTGACCCCGTTTCGATCACTCCCAGCCACAGCGCAAGCCAGCAGATCGCTACTGCCGAGCCGAGCGAGATGCCGGCGATGACTTGAGCCCTCGTGTGGTGTCCCAACCGCACCCGACTCCAACACACCGAGCCAGCTCCAGCAAGGAAGAAGACCGCCATTCCAATTCGAGTGGCCCTCTCGCCCCAGTGCGCGAGGAAGTTGCGCCAGAAGGAGGGTTCGACGGCGCCGGGGCCGAGAGAGGCGAAGCGGGAGTAGAAGGGGATGAGGGAGGTGACGCGAGGGTGCAGAGGGAGGAAGAGGGAAGAGAGGGAGAGGTAGGTGCCGAAGAAGGAGATGGAGGAGGAGTGAGTCGAGGGCATGCCGTAGGTCTTCTCGTACTTGCGAGCGCCGACGGGTCGAGGTTGCCGAATGAACTTCTTGAGGATCTTGGCTGTGGGCGAAGTGGAAAGGTCAACTTCACTGACTCTTCCGTTTGAGACTATAGCTCACCGGAGAAGGCGGCGACGAGAGTCCCGGCGCCGAAGTAAAGCGAGTGAGCCGTGCGAATGCGAATGATGGCTAGCGCAGTGAGGATAGTGACGACCGATTGAGTGTTGGCTAATGTAAACATCCACAGCTTGCGAACATGGCGAAACATGGTGTTTCAGGACGTCTGGCTAGGCGAGAAGAAGCGGTTCCCCTTGATGGGCGATGACGGGGTTGAACTGCGCGAGGAAGAGCGGTGGAGACCTGTAGGAGCAGTGTACGATTGTGAGCTAACTTCTGCGGAGCTACAGCCAACGAGAGCTCACCTTCGAAGCGAAGGAAGCCAAAGCAGCGAGGTTCAAGAGGGAAAGAGTTGTGTTGAGACGCGACTCTCTCGCTCCTACGCCTCAATCGTCTACCTCTCGACTGTTCAAAATGCAGCGTGTAGCTCTCTCGAAACTCGCGCCTACCTGTCGCACCTTCTCCTCCTCCGCTGTAGCAGCCTCCAAGGCCAGTAAGAGTCGGAAAGTTCGACCATCGGCTCCCTCCGCCTCGTCGACATCAGCACTCCGTGGTACTGGCGTAGGAGCTAGTTCCCGCCTGTACTCTCCAGACGAAGTCGTAGGAGGTCAGTCCAAGGAGTTGCCCGTGCGCCCCTCGGCGGTGGACGCTGTCGAGCGCGAGATGCTCGAGTCGCAAGGCAGCCTGCTCGAGCCTGAACCGGTCGTCAAGGGCAAGGAGGAGCTGAGGGGAACTGGAGTGGGAGCTAGCAAGGAGGCCTACCCCGCTGGAGAGATTGTAGAGGGAAGGGACACTGGTACGTCTCCGCCGAGCTTTCGCCGAGCTTCGCCGGAAAGCAACTGCTTATCTGTCTCCCTCACAGCTGCTCCAGTGGTCGAAGAGCCGAGGGCTTTTCCCACCATCGAAGAGCGCCAAGCCGAGGAGCGCCAGCGCGAGCACCAGGGTTACGGCGAGGAGGAGACCGTTTATACCGCCAATCCCCCATTCAATGTCCCTCTCGTGCTCTCGGTGTGCTTCGTCATGTCCGTCTTTGCCATCACTGGAGCCGACGCTGCTCGCGTAGGACTCGCCGACTACAACAAGTGAGCTCGTCGATAGGTTCGAGCTCGCCGAGCGGCTGCTGATCCTTGCTCGTGCAGGGAGACCGAGGAATACGAGCTCGCTCCTGCCTGGAAGCGCTACACCTTCGCTGGAGGATTCATCGGTATTGCTGGAGGACTTATCTGGTGGGGCTCGGTCGCTCCTGGTCGGTACGTCCAGTTCTCGCTCTCCTAGCCCTCGCCAAAGCTCACTCGTCCTGTTCTACAGTATCGTCACTAAGCTCACCATGCGCCGAGCTCTCGACCCCAAGTCCCACGCTCTCTTCCCTCGCGACGCCCTTGTCACCATCCATTCGCCCATCACCAAGCTGCCTGGCCTCTCCCCTCGGACAGTCAGCCTCGAGTCGATCCACCTCCTTGGCCCCATCTCCGACAGGCCTCAGCCATACCATCCCACCGACTATAAGGAGCCTGAACGTCCCCTTCGCACTGATGTGAGTGGCTGCTGTCTCGTCTCGTCTGCCCCTGCTCGGCGCCAAGGTCGTGCGCGAGATCGTACGCTGCTGCGCCGAGCAGGACGCTCGAAGCTGCCGAGGCTTATAGGATTGCGCCGACCCATTCATCCTCTCCGTAGCCCGTCTCGACCTTCCTGCGACACCTCAAGAACACCTTCATTGCGCCCGCTCGGCCAAGGAAGGCGAGGAACCCCTGGACCAAGGGCGGAGGCCTCTCTCACTCACCGTTCATTATCAGTGGCGACCGAGCGAGCTACTCGCTGGCCGTCAAGCGTGGACCTACAGGACAGGCCAACGACCCCAAGGGGGCGTGGTGTCGGGATTGGGATGAGCTCGAGAGGGCTCTACTCAAGGTGGAGGAGGCTTAGACGTAGAAGACTACTACTCGAAGTATTCCTAAACTCGCATTACTACCAACGAGAGACCGAGAGCGAAGCAACTCCTTTTTCAGCACACCTCTGCCGCGGCCGGCTCAGCTCTTCTCTCTCCTCCCACAACTTGCTCTTTTTTTCTCTTTACTTCGACTTTCGATACCCCGGGGCTCGTCCCTTAGACGTTGCAGGACCTCTAGAGCGCATTCGCGCACCTCTGCTCCCTACATCACTACACCTCGTCTCGCCCTTTCTTCCGCCGTCTTACAATCTTTCCGGTGGAGGCGACTCAAGCGCTTCGGCGCTCGTAGACTTGACTGTGCAGGATGGCGTTCTTATTCAGAGGATATGGTGAGTCTAACGATACATCCCTGCTGTGCTGGAGTGCCGGCGCTGCTCCGGAGCGAGAAGAAGCTGTCGCGTCGAGGAAGATCGAGGTGTTGACTCATCTTGCCTCTGCAAACAGTAAATCTACTACAAAAGTACACTTTGCCGACCCAAATGGCGACTGGAGGCCTGATGTCGGGACTGGGGTCGACCCTGGCGCAGCACGGCATCGAAGGCAAGGAGTGGAACGAGCACGAGGCGTATCGCACTAGGCGCTTGATGGTGTACGGTGGACTCATTTTCGCACCCGTCGCCAACCGTTGGCATGCGGCGCTGAACCTCATCAAGCTGTCGGGGCGCTGGAGCAGTGAGTTTCTTTCCCTTTCGGCGGCAGGTGCCCGGCGAGCGCTTGTAGGAGGAATGATGAAGACCATGAATCAGCTGTTACAAGATATTTCTTACTCGTCTCCGGACGCTGAAGAACAACACTTCATCTATGTCCCCTGACCTCACAATTCGATGCCACCGCTGCCGAACTCCGAAGCTGACCTATCGCTCTTGCTTCGCCGTACAGCCGTCTCTGCACGAGTCGTAACCGACGCCGTCTTCTTTGCACCCTTCGCAACATCGCTCTTCTACGTCTCCCAAGGAACGATGGAAGGCCGTCCATGGAAATCGACGTCGCAGATGCAGGGCATTCAAGAGCGCCTCAGCGACAGGCTTTGGCCGACGGTGCTCAAGCAATGGGTGCTGTTCCCAGCGGCCAATGTCGTCGCCCTCTCGGTCCTCCCCGTCTACGCCCGTCCACCCTTCCTCAACATCTTCGCCCTCGTCTGGCAAACCTATCTCGCCAAAGCGCAAAACATCGGCGCCATCCTCCCTGGAGACTCCGATTCGGTCGCAGTGATGGCTATCGAAGTGATGGAGTAGAGCCTCGTGTAGTAGAGGGAGTCGGCGTCGTCTCTCCGGGGGATCGAGGCCTCGCCGAGCAGGGCGTTCGAATCGAGTAGACTCGAAGGATGAACTCCTTCATCGCAGTAGCACATAGATATCTTCTCCGTAATCAGTATTTGTTGTCTCCATCCTCATTCGTTGGGTCGGGCTCGCGAAGCGCTCTCGTTCTCAGCTCGGGCTCGGCGAGAGGATCAACGATAATATTGGCGCAAGCTGTGTGTAAGGGGCGCTAGAACAGACTACAAGAAGTGTATACAACAAGAAGGAGGAAGATGCAGTCCTATGCAGCGCCAACGACCTCTCAGAGGTAGTCGACGCCCTCGGCGCGCAGGTCCTCTCGGACTTGCTCGCTGCTATCCCTGATCGCCGCAAGAGACAATCAGCTCGACTTCGAAGGGGAGGCACAGCACTCGACTCACTTGTTCAATCCACGGTAGAAAACCTTCAGGCCCTTCGCATGCGCTCGGTCGACTTGATCCCTCACCCTCAACTTCTGCTCCTCGCTCAGCTCGCCCTCGCCATGCCACCCCACCGCCTCTCCGAGCTCTCCGACGGCCACAGGCGTCGTCTCCTTCCCCTCCATCTTGTCGTCCTCCTCGGCGATGGGCGCAGCAGCAAAGACCCAACGAGGCGACAACCCGTTGATCGCCTCCCTCGTCGCAGCGTCGGCGCCGGCGCAGACGATGGTGATGAGTCCAGGGGTGTAGAGGTTCGAGTTGGCGCAGTAGGTCGTGAGGAGCGAGGCGTCGTGGAGAGGGTCGACAAAGTGGATGAGGAATTGGAGAGACATCTCGGGCGAGCTTCTGAAGTCGACGAGGAGGAGCAAGGGCTGGTGTAGGTAGGCGGGGAACGGGTGGTTGGCCGAGGCGCCAGAAGAGCTGCGACGGCGGTGGTGGGAAAAACTGCCGGTCGAGGGCGTAGGAGGCTGCTGAACGTTGAAGATGTTGAGGAGGGGCTCTGCGAAGCGAAGCCGAGATGAGCGAGTTTCGACTCCGATGCCTGGCTCTCATCACTTACCGATGTACATCGAGGTGAGCGTGTTCTCGGGCGAAAGAGTCGCCTGATCGGGTCCGACCTGGGCAGAATAGGGTCAGCGCCGAGCACGGTGGCGAAGCGAGGGTCATCAGCTTACGAGCAACTCTCCGTCGACGAGCCAGATATCGAGCTCAAAGTGCGAAACACCATCTCGGAGGGAAGAGCGAAGCAACGCCTCGTCCAAGTCTGCTCGAGCGAGAGTCAGCGGAGTGCGAAAGTGGGCTCCAGAAGGAGAGCGCGGGGGGATGGGGGAGAGGGACTCACTCTCGCCGCCGAGCTTGAGGCTGTTCAAGGCAGTCATACGCGAGCCAGTACGACTGCCTTGCCTTCCTTTCGTCGTCTGCTCCATGTCCGAGAGCTCGGTCTCGGAAAGAGCGCCGCTGTCGATGCGTCTCTTGGCCACCTCGTCGCTTCCCTCCTCCTCCATAATCTCGGTGAGGATGAACGATCCTTCAGGGGTAGGATAAGTGGACGAAGAAGGCGAGAGGGGCGGTTGGATCTTTCCCGTAGGTGAGAGAGGGAACAGCGAGGATGAGGAAACTCGAGGCGACCGAGCGGGCGAAGTGTTGGGAGAAGCGCGAAGGGGAGAGTGCGAGAGCGAGTCGCGAGTAACACTGTTGCCTTGACTCCCAAACTGCTGCTCCACTACAGCGCCGTGGCCGAACGAGCGAGCGAGCTGCCGGCAGCGACGTGCGAGAGGATCCTCGCCCGCCGAAGAGTGTGGGGCGCTGTGGCCGCTGCTGCTTTTGTTGGTAGGAATAGGGAGAGGGAGGGTCTCGCTGGGAGGGGTCGCCTGTTGAGTAGTCATTCCTGCTGCTGCTCAGTCGAGTTGAGATGAAGTCGAGGTTTTGGGAGAAGCAAAAAGAGCGAAGCAGCGTCGCTCGCGGATGACAGCCTTCGCGAGGCGCCCAACTAGGGTCAGCGAAAGTGGGGCGGAAACGTCTATGCATCACTCTACACAGCTACAAGTGATTCTAAAAATGCTCCTACAGCCTCATCTTGACCTCGACCTCCGAAGCCTCTATACGACGACTGACCAGTCGGACTCAATCTCGCCGATCTGCCTTCCCTCAATCTCGCGCAGCAGGGCGGTAGCGAGAGGTCCCATACCTCCAGGACCGGTAGGAATCTTGAGGTCCGAGTTCATGTAGCCGATGCGCTCGACAGCGAGGAGAATGGCGGCTGTTCCCGTGCCGAAAATCTCGGCGATGCTGCCGTCTGCCACCGCAGAGACGAGATCCGACATGTACAGCTCACGCTCCGAGACGACGAGCTTTTCGGGGAAGCCAGCGATGCGGAAGGGGGTGGTGGGGTCGGCGTGGGCGCGAGCGAGGCAGAGGACCGAGTCCCGAGTGACTCCTGGTAGGATGAGGTCGAGGAGAGGAGGGCTGACGAGCTCGACGGTGCCATCGGGGCGGGTGAAAGAGACGAAAAGGTTCATCATGCCGACCTGTGATGTGGAGGGTCAGCTGGTGATCTCGGCGCAGCGCAGAGAGGAAGCCGTTTTCTCGGCGAGCTGCGAGCGACTCACCTCGGTGAGCATGTGACGATCTCCAAGGAGCCAAAGGATTTGGTTGTAGCCGAGCTTGGCAGCTTGAGTCTGAGGAACGATGCCTCCAGCGTAGTTGAGGCCGAACTTGCGATTGCCAGTTCCGCCCGGGAAGGCCCTCGTGTGCTCGGTCGAGGCGAGGAGAGAGATGGGTTTGCGGCCGCTGGCGTAGTAGGGTCCAGCAGGTGAGAGACTGGCGAGAGTTGTGTGCGTCAGCGAGCGAACTCGAAGGAAACCAAGGAGAACTCGGCACACATCACGTAGAGGAGAGCTGAAGTCGACGCGGTAACACCGAGGCCAGCCTTGGTGCCAATCATGGTCGGTCGGATGTAGAGGGAGCATCCAGGGTCGGTGGGAATCCAGTGCTCGTCGATGGTGACGAGCTTCTTGATGAGCTCGGTGAAGATCTCTCCGTCGACGGCGGGGAATCCCATGCGAGCAGCGCCGTCGTTGAAGCGCTCCATGTTCTGTGGAGAGATAGATGTGAGCGGAGGGACTTGTAACGCTTCACTTAATGTGTCAACTCGCCTTGTTCGGCCGGAAGAGACGAGCGACTCCGTTCTTGTCCTTGTAGGCCTGTGGAAAGGGAGACAAGGCGTCAACAGGCTTCCCTGGGATCCACCGGTAGGATCTCACCTTCATGCCCTCGAACATGGTCGTGCTGTAGTGAAGGACAGACGCCGAAGGGTCCAGCGAGAGAGGTCCGTAAGGCTTAATTTCGGGCGCCGCAAAGCCAGTCTCGAGGTTCCATTCGATGGTGAGCATGTGGTCCGTTGGTGTCTGACCGAAGACCAGGGTGTTGGAAGGAGGGAGGGTGCCGGGTGCTGGATTTCGAGTAATCCTGAGCAGCGAAAGGTCAAGACCTCCGGCCGGTGTAGATGTTCCAGTGGACGACATGGTGGGTCGAGATGCGAGGTTGGGGTATAGAAAGTTCTTCTGAGGTAGCTGCTGCTCTGGTGAGACTCAAGATGTGACGAAGGGGGGAGAGAGGGCGAGGATGAGAAACTCCAGAGATGCAAAGGCGAGAGCCCGGCGGACCGTCGACGTTCCCCGGCCCTATCTCTACCGAAATGCAGGCGGCGACTCGGCTTGTGCTCTATCGCAGAGTCAACAGCGATACCGAGAGCCGAACTGCACGGCTTGACGAGCGAGTTGAGCTCTGCGAGGGGCAGGAATCAGCTCTGTAAGGCTACAGGACCGCTCTCGTAGCCTGTCGACTCACCATCGGCTTGCCCCCACCTTGCAAGACGTCGGCTCTGTACCGTGGTCGTCCTTGTGCGCCCGGCGCCTGCACCGCACGAGCCCTCGGCCCCTTCCTCTCGGCGCTGGCTCGACTGGCCTTGGAGTGGACATGTCCGTGCTGTTGAGGACTTGATAGAGCGGATCCCCGTGCTTCTGAAAGTGCTGTAGATGATCCGAGGTGACAAGCGAAACGAGGCGAGAGGGCAAGAGGGCCCGAGCTCGGCGGGTGACGCCCCTCTTGTCGTCTCCCGCCTCATCTCTTGTTCCACATGGCGACTCGCGACGCACCGAGGAGCTCTCCACCGCAACAAGAGAAGCAGGATGGGAAGGTGAAAGTGACCAGGAGACAGGTGAGCTCTGCCCCTAGCGGCCCCGAGCCCAAAGAACGAGCTGACGATGACCGATTCTCGCGCCAAACAGATGGTTGTGAGCCCACCTGGCACCCAGAGCAGTTTCAGATCGAGTCCGAGCTAACTATAAGACCCTACTAGTGCTGCGACAGCTGTCGACTCCGGCGAGTCGGAGTTGGAGAGAGCTTGATGGACCGCGACGGTCTGTGCTGACTCGCTTGCACCTTCATTGCACCTCACAGACGAATTAGATGTGATAGGGAGGAAGGAAACGAGGACAAGCCCTGTGGTCGCTGTATACACAAGGGCGTCCAGTGAGTCGTTCAATTGTCGGCGAGGAGAGCGCCGGGAAAGCTAAGCTGACCCCGAGGCATGTTTAGGTGCACGTCGGAGTTTATCGTGAAGCGCAAAAGAGCTGCTGGAGAGCCCTTGGTGCGCGACGGAAAGAGGATCGCCGCTGCGAGACCGTTGTTCGGGCAGCCCGAGCCCGACTCGGCGATGGCTTCCTCGAGCGGCCTGACAGTCAATGACGGAACGTCGGGGAACCTCCTCGCTGAGAACTCTCCTACCAATCCTCGCGCGCCTTCGGACGGCCAGTCTCCCCCCTCCCTTCTCTAAATCTAGCCTAAACTGATCGGGAGGCGGTTTCTCGGCGCAGATCTCTTGCACACCTTCACCGAGGTCGTGCATCCCCAACTGAGCGACTGGATCGACTGGACTCGGCTTCTAGGGGTATGCAGTGAGGTGACCTCCTTGGAACGACTTCGCCCGGATGCGCGAGCGCTCGGAATGGTCGGCAGGGTAAGCTCACTCTCTTTTCCTCCTCCTCCTCCTCCTCCTCGCTCTTCCTCCCTTCCTCCCGCTTCCTCCTCCACTCTCATGCCGCCACCTGTGTTGCGATAGCTTGCTCACGTCGTCACTTCGCAGGCCTGGGCAGCGCGCTTCTCCGACGACCGCTCGGTGCTTCCTGGACCCTCCTCGCGCCATGCTCGTCTTGCCGCCAAGCTGCCGTCACTCGATGAATTTGAACCAGGCGTATTTGATCAGTTCGACTTCTGCCTCGCTGGAGAGAAGCGCAACGCCCTGGCTCTCGGTCTCCAAGGGCGAGCGCAAGCTTGCATCGCGACCGAGTTGGTCGGCAGGCCCTCGTCTTTCTCGGCCCAAGCTCTGCTCGCTCTGGAGCTACTCGTGTGCTGTGAGTAGCTTGATAAATGCCTGAAGTGAGGCTGACTGAGCTCCGCGACTCTTCACAGGGTCAAAGGAAGATCGCTCGGAGGGTCGCCATTTGCTCCTGCTCGCCGTCGACCGTGAGGCTCTCTCTGCCTCGGTTTCAGTGGAAAGTCGCTCACCCAGCTACTTCCTGCAGACTTCAAAGCGTTGCATGACGGCCCTCACCTCGCCTCGCGCGTCGACGGCGGCCTCTTCCTCGCTCTTTGGAGGAGGGATTCGATCGCCTCTGCTTTTGCACTCCGCTTGCCGATGTTGACCGAGGTGTGCCGTGTGCGCATGGAGGACTCTATCTTAAGCTGACCGTTTGCCGATACAGGACGACTTGGAGCTCTTCTGTCCCGAGCTGGCTCAGCTGCGCGCCGAAGGAGCGCTCGAGGAGCTCGTCTCGGCCGCGCCACTCGAGCCCGGCGCCGCCATCTTCGCCCTCTTCTGTCAGCTCAACGATACCTTTCGCAATTTCTGCTATCGTGTCTGTGGTCGTGAGCTTCTATCCGGTCCTTCGACGACGAGCTCGGCGCAAGCTGACCGCTTCACTCTGCAGCAATTCCAAGAAAAAAGCGACTCGACTTCGGCGCAGTGTTCGACCTTTGGGATGCGGTCGAACGGTCTTCTGTTGTACGTCTTACCCTCTCTGAACTCGTCTCGCCCTGAGCCTAATCGAGCTCGCTTTTCGCTTTTCGCAGGCAACTTCACGTTTCGCGGAGACTTCGGCAGCTTCGGGAGACGCCAACAACCACCCGTATCACTACCACGAGCTCGCTTCGATGCGCGTAGCTCTCACCTACGCCGTCCATCGCCACCTCGAGGGGCGGATCACCTTCGAGCGGCGTTCGAGAGCTCGTGGCGCCATCGGTCCCGACGACACTACCTACCTCAATGATCTCGAGGAGATGAAGACGGAGTCAACCTTCTACTTCCTCTCCGGTACTCGCGAGGTCGCGCGTCAGCTCGTGAGTCGCGCTCGCCCGAGAGCTTCGGCGCCGAAGTGTTGACTCGAAGCACTCCCACAGGCAGCTCACGACTACGGACTCATCTTCGAGGCCGGCATCGAGCTTGAATTTCTGCCTGCATATGCGCGACACATGCTTAGCGTACCCTGCGACGAGGAGGAAGGAGGCGCCGAGTCACGGTGGGGGCAAGACTGGACGTTGGACTCAAAAGTGCGCGAGCTGGGCTGGTGAGTCGAGAATTAAATCCACCGACGAGGCTTCAGCTGAACTGTTGCTCTTCCTCCAGGATACTGAGAGCCATGGAGTGCCAGGGTGAGGTCGTGCCGAGCGCCGAAAAGATCCGCCGAGCCCGCCTCAGACTGACCATCTCCTTTGCGCAGGATTCTGTTGGCCAGGCTACCGCAAAAGTGTGGATGAGACTCGCGCTGCTATTGAGCATCTCGACACGCTTCCTCGCTACAGCCCCTCCAACACGCCGCCTTCTCCTGGTCTCTCGCCGCCGCCTCCTCAAGCCCCTGCCTCCTCGTACAATCGTACCTCGGCGCCTCACTCCTCGGCCTCCTCCTCATCGCTCAGCTCAGCTCGTCGTCGTCACTCCATCAAGCCCACCATTGTCTCGCAACATGAGCCGACCGAGCTTCGCCATCTCACCGAAGGCTCAGCTCCTCCGCCGCGCATGTACCGTAGTGCTAGTTTGCCGGGGTCTGGAGGAGCTTCTTCGCGCTCTGATGGGATGTAGAGAGGCGGGAAGGAGGAGTTACTTCTCGGCGTTCCGGCTTGTACAGCATCAGTATCTCAGTAGATCCGTACTTTCGTGAAAGCTTATTGGCTGTACAGAAGCGCGCAGGTTATCGGCCGAAGGCTTGCCGGTGGCCAAGGAAGGCGGAGAACTGCAGATCACTGCTCTTCTTCTTCTTCTTCTTCGCTCGTGCTGCTCGTTCTGCTCGCATCTCGCCTTGATTCACACACACAGCAGCACAGCATGACGACTCTTCAGACTGGTTTGGGGGAGAGGCTCATCTCGAATGACATCGAGGGGAAGGCCTTCACGGAGCTGCCAATCATCGACCTCGCGGCGCTCTCCTCGCCCAATCTCGAGGACAGGAAAGCTCTGGCGGCCGAGGTGAGCGGGTTTGGTACACTTGTTAGGTCGTGTGTAGTTCTGCTAACACTCCTCTTCCCCAGATCCAAGCGGTGAGGCTCGCTTGGAAGGGCGCTCTGCGCCGTGCAACCCTGCAGGCTACAGCGGCCGAGGCTGACCCTCCCTTTCGCTACTCTAGGCATGCGTCGACGTTGGATTCTTCTACGTCAAGAACCACGGTATCGCCAACGAGGTCTTGGAAACCGCCTTCACTCAAGCCCGAGCCTTCTTCGATCAACCTCTCGACAAGAAGATGCTCGTCGACCTACACAAGGGCGACTCGTTCAAAGGCTACGCTCCCCTGATGGGCGAGCAGGTCGACCCCGCCTCCCGAGGAGACGTTCACGAGTCGTTCGACCTCGGCTCGGACTCGCAGGTCATGTCCGAAGGCAAGAAGAGCGGCAACCTTTGGCCGCCTGCTGAGGACCTTCCTGCCTTCCGACCCGCTCTGGAAGGCGCTTGGGACGCCATCATGGGACTCGGCAAGCGCCTCTTCCCCCTCATCGCCCTCTCGCTTGACCTCGAGGAGGATTACTTCAACAAGTACCTCACCAACCCCGGCTCGGTCATGAGGGTCTTGTCGTATCGTGAGTGGGTACTTGATTCTCACTGCTAGGCGGGAGCTGAAGCGAGTTGCTCGCCCGACAGCTCCGCAGACCGGCGAGGTCGACCTCAAAGAGATCGGCAGTAAGTCCTTGAAGCTCTTCCAAGTGAATAGTCTGACTGACTGCATGTTCCTGCATCCAGTCGGTGCACACTCTGACTAATAAGTCACTCTGATGCCCGCAGTAGGTGACCTAGACCTCCCAAACTGACCTCCCCTCCCTCGGCACTGAGTGCTTCACGCTCCTTTGCCAGCACGGCGACGTCCAGGCCCTCCAAGTTCTCAACGCTGCGGGCGACTGGGTTCAGGCTCCTCCTATTCCTCGCACCAGTGAGTAGCTCACCTCTGCGCCGAGCTCCTGCTCCGAGCTTCTGCGCCGAGCTTCTGCCTGACTCGGAGCTTCGCTGACCCCACACCTCACACAGTCGTCGTCAACCTCGGTGACCAGCTACAGCGGTGGACAAACGGCATCTACAAGTCGACCATCCACCGCGCCATCAACCGCACCGGCAAGGAGAGGGTGAGCCGTGCTTCGCCTGAGGCTGAGCTCGGCGCCGAGTCTTTCCCGCGCTGACTCTCTCCTCCGCAGATGTCTCTTCCCTTCTTCTTCGGAACGGACTACGACACTCTGCTGGAGGTGTTGCCCTCCTGCATCTCGCCCGAGCGACCCGCCATGTACGAGCCCATCATCGCCGGCAAGTGGGTCGAGCAGCGATTGGCCGAGACGTACATCAAGGTCGATCCCGTCACGGGCGAGAAGGCTTGAAGAAGAGACGCAATGGAGGAAGGTACACCGGGAAGTGTGTAGCAGAGCAGGCTTGCGAGCAGATCACGGCGAGCGAAGTGTCGGGCGAGAGCAGGCGAAAGCGAGCGTGATCTCGCCGAGATGGCAGCTGCGAGTCCTGTAAATCGCGATGGTATTGCTTCGGTACCTTGAGAGTCCAGTACACAGCACTTTAACCGGGTCCAACACCTGTGAGCGAGCGCGGAAGAAGGGAGGAGAAGCAAGGTCAGCGTCGGTCTCTACCAGCTCCTGGCGGGCTCAAACTGCTCACGAGGAATATCGTGATGCTCCGACATGGCCTCGAGCTTCTCGTTGAACTCGGCGACTCGCTCCTTGTGGGACTTGTTGGCGAGCTTGGCCGCCTTCTCCAAGAGCTGTAACAGGATTCGAGTCAGCGCTTCGTCGAGCACGCATAAGCTACAAGACACTCACCCTCTTCCTCTGCACCTCTTCAAACTTGCGCTGAGCCTCCGTCTTGCCCGAGAGCGAGGTGTTGGCCGTCGACGAGGTTGAGGGAGACTCGTCGCGGTTGCGCTCCTCCTTGCTAGCGCTGCCCTCGCGCTCTCCACCTGATCCCGAGCCTGAAGCTGCACCTTCCTCCCCCCTGAGCCGCTTGGTCGTGCTCGACTTCTTCTTCTTGTTGCTGTTGGCGGGCGGGAGAGGGCGAGTCAGCGGTGAAGCAGCGTGTAGAGCAGCGGAGGACGTACGATGGCCCTGATGGGGTCCCCTTGAGCTTCAAAGAGCCGCCTGCCATCGGTTTGTAAGCCCTCTGTAGGCTGAAGGATGTGTTGATTCAGAGGAGCGGAGCGGGCGAAGGCAAGAGGCGCGGAGGCGAGCCCAGGTTGAGTTACAGGGGCAGGTGTAGTCTCTTGCTGCCCTAACAGCCTACAGATGAAACGTACGCTCCTTCCCACCAAGTCTCACGCTCTGTAGCAGACTCGCAACCTCGAGCGGAGCTTCGCAGGCTTTAAGGGGGGCCTCGGCGCTTAGCCCTGCAGCCGACCTGGCGGCGGGAGAGGAAGTCTTATACAAGGTTTCGGAAGCTTGGCATTTCTGTAACCGTTCACGCCGGCTTTGTTCCAGCAACTGGAGCTTGCCCTCGCTTCCGACAGAGGGTCGTTCGAGACCCTCAGCTGCAGGCAGTCTCTCTCCCTTCGACCGCTTCTTTGTTGCTTCTGCTTCGCTACAACTCCTGCTCGGCAAGCTACCATGGAGGGCTACGACAACGGAGGAGAACACCAGCATTCTCACCTCACCTACAGTAGTCTCGCTTCCCACGGCTCAGGCTCAGGCTCAGCGCCGCCGGTCGCGTCTACGAGCAACGGCAGTGGGAGACCGCCTCAAGAGAGGGCGGTATCGAGCGGAGACACGCCTACACCGTCATTTGACAAGGATGGACAACCCATGCCCGTCAAGAAGAAGCGCAAGCAGGTGAGCCCATGACGAGCCAGAGCTGGAGAGACCTGGCGGGAAGAGGCGAGGAGCTGCTGCAGAGCTGTGCTGATGTAGCTGACCATCTTCGCTTGCTCTACAATACAGCTCGTGTATGTCTGTGCTCTCTGCTGCTGCCCAGTAGCGATCCCGTGCTCTCGGCTAACCAATTGATTTCGCAGCGCTTGTGACAGCTGCAGGCTGAGGAGGGTGAAATGCGACAAGTCGGACAAGGGAGACGCCGACTGTACCGAGTGCTCCAAGAAGGGAATCAAGTGAGTTGCTTTCAGAGCCTTGCAATGTAACGCCGAAACGGAAAGCTCACGACGCTCGCGCCTCTAGCTGCACCGACTCGTATGTCAAGAGCAAGCCCAAGGTCGTCAGGACGGGCAAGCTGATCCAGCAGGCGAGGTGAGCCTTAGAGCTAACTCCGTACAGCCTTCCGCTGACCCGCCTTCGCTCCAGGAAAATGTTCGGCGGAGGCGACACCCCTACGCCAACGACCGAGAACGCCGATGAAGTAGAAGGCACCCTCGAGTCGAAGCCGCTTCCCATCATGCACGCCAGTGAAGCACGCCTCGTCACCTCGGAGCTCGGACTGGCCATTTCGGATCGTGAGCTTTCCGGGCCTGCTTTTTGCTCTCGCTTCGCCGAGATCACTTGCTGAGCCTGTTCGAACTCTTCATCTACAGACCTCGTTCAGACCTACCTCACCGTCTTTCAAGGACAGTGCCACGTCGTAGATTGGCAAGCCTTCAGCCGAAACTGGGACGCCGCCGGTCGCAACTCGGATCGCCTCAGCCCTTCGAACGAATGCCTCGCCCTCGTCATCCAAGCCTGGGGCGCTCGCTTCTCAGACCACCCTCTCGTACTCGGTCAAGAAGGAGCAAAGACGCTACCAAAGCTGGACGACTTGCGCGAGCACGTCGGGCGCGACTTCACTGAGGTCGGCAACCGGAGGGAGAAGTTTGCGAGGGCGATGGTGGACAGGGCGCTCAAGAAGATTGATGAGAAGGGTGCGCTGAGGAAGGCGAGTGCGGCCACCTGTTCAGCTCTGCTCTTGATTGAGTTCCTCCTTACTTGTGAGTGCCCCGAGCCGCTCACCCTTCCGAGCCGAGTTCGAAGGCGAGAGCTGACTCTTCACCGTCGTCGTCGTCAACAGGGGAGAACAGTCCTCGAGACGGCACCAACTACGGCCGACACATGCTCGTCAGCGTCGTCGAGCACTTGCGCTCTATGAGCGACGCCTCGACCTACGTTTCAGACGACCCGGAGGAGACGCCGCTACCTCCAGAACAGGTCTCGGGGGGTACCCTTCTGTGGATGTGCTACTCTAGGGATGCCCTGTCATCAGCTCTCGTCGGCCGGGTCGTCTCGATGTGAGTGTCGGCTGCCCTGCTGCTTCAGCGCCGACCGCTGATCCCCTCCTTCGCTGTGCAGGTCGAGCGAGGATCTCGCCATGTTCAGCGACCTACTTGCCGTTACTCCTCACGTCACCGAGATCATGTCCAGCGTCACATCTACCATCCCTCCCGTCCTGTCCGGCCTCGCTGTCGTCTCCGCGTTCCGTCACCTTACCACGCTCATTCGCACTTGCGCTGCTCGCGTTACTGGTCGTAGGCCGCCCCGTATGATCTTTCCTGGGCCGACCGCTGACCATCAAACCCCCACAGCCCTGGCTCAACGAGCTCGGTTGGACGAAGCCGCTGTCAAGGAGATCTGGCACGAGGTGGAGCAGTCGAAACGCTACGGAGCCATCTTCCGCGACTCGGTGAACAAGGTTGACTGGGGACCTAACCCGCCGAAGACTGAGAGCTGGTGAGTCAAGATCCTTTGCTCCTTCTCTCGCCGAAGGCTCGCTGACAGGCAGAACGTCACTCGCTCTCGCAGGTTCCGCGACCTCACCGTCATGAGAGCCCAGCTTTTGCTTGCTATGCACCGCAACATCGTCGACCGTCTCGAAGCCGAGCAAACCGACCCACGAGCCGAAATGCGCGACCCTGGCTTCCACCTCTACCTCGAAGGACTACAACGTGTCAAGATCGAATCGGACAAAAAGTTCCTGGACGCTGCGAGGGAGTTTGCGCTCCTGGCCGTGAGTGCTTGCCGTCTACGCAGCTCGAGTGAGCTGTCACTAACTCGCCCCGCTTCGTAGAGGAGCTACTCGACCTCGCTCGTCCACGCCTGCTCGCTCGGCTCCGAGTACGCTCCCGAGTACCTTCACCACCTAGTCAGCATGCCGGTCTGGGAGGAGGGAGGAGTGCAAGGATGGACTTGGGCCAACAAGCACGAGGAGGTCAACTGGTAAGCTTCGCTGCTCGACTGAGCTTCGGGCATGAAGGCTGATGTCTCTCTTTACAGGCTCATCGACGCACTCAAGATTCTCGGATGGTGTTGGCCCGCGTACAATCTCGCCATCGCCGCTGCTCGCGAGGCTCTCCTCGCCTCCTCGGCGGCTCAAACCGACTACATTCGCGCCCGCTCTCAGCCCGGCCCTCGCTACACGCCTTCGCCCTTCGCTCCCGCTTCGCAATATCCCAGTCCAACCTCGACCGTCTATTCCTCGTACCCACCAGCCATCCCGCCACCAGTCAACGATTGGCGCCCCACTCCCCCTGCGCTTCCTCCTCAGCCGACCTATCCTACCGCCGGAGCCGACTTTGCCGACTCTCACCTTCTCCACAACCCAGCTTTCACCGCCTCGTACCCTCCCGCCGACTCGTACCCGACCAACACGATGCGCTATGGCGAAGGCGGACGTTTCGGCGAGGGAGAATCGAAGGATGGAGGGTCGAGGCAGGCCAGCGGTGGCAACGGTGCTTGGGGTGGACAGTCTGTATAGTAATTCGCTCGCATCTTCTGGTCTCTTCGCTTTGCTGTGTTGTCACGAGCCTCGTTACCCTCGCCATCTTTCTCGACCGAGCGCCGAAGCTGAAGAGAGCTCAAATCGCAAAGAGGAAGTCGACAAAACGAGCATACGCTGCGACTTTCGATACCTCAACTCTGCTCTTGCTGCATCGCTTCCTCCACTTCTCCCTTGAGGAATCGCAGGAATCGGCCCACCTCGTCCTCCTCCAGGCTTTGATCACCCTGCAGCTCATCCCACCTCTCCAAGACACTCCCATCACTCCACTGCTTCCTCAGCCACTCCATTCCCTCTTCCTTTGAGCACCATGTCCCCTCACTGAGCCAACGCCAAGCTCGGGCGCCATTCGCCAACCCGTTTAGCCCTCGCTCCTCCCCCTCATGCCACTCCAACGACTCCTTCAGCGACTCCAGGACAAGCATACGACATGGTGCAGCGAACACGTCGGCGGCTGGAGGACCAAAGAGCCCTACAGCCACTTCTCGGCCGGCTGCGATGTCGAGCACGAACCAAAACTCGGCATCCTGCGTTGAATCGAGGGAGAGGTAGTCCCCCTTGGGCATCGTTCGGCCAGTGTTGAAATTGATTTCGTATCGTGGAGCTCGTTCGTGAGCGGATTGAGCCTCGGTGGAGCTGTAGAGCACGAACTCGAGCTTGCTGGCTGGGCAGGGGAGGGAGGAGTGGCTGATTACGGAGGCGAGGAACGTGTAGCTCGAGGGAGGGAGGCTTTCGAAAATGACGGCTTGCACGTCCAGATCGCTCTGGCCGGGGATGTAGGCGTTTCGTGAGGCGGAGCCGAAGAGGTAGACGGCGACGAGGGATGGAGCGAGAGTCGTTCGGAGGCGCTTGGTGAGCTTGTGTAGGTATGTACGCTCGGCTTCGGGTAGGCTCAGATGGTCGAGCATGCTTTCGTGAGACCGTGGAGGCGATGGCGAGGACCTGGTGAAGGCCAACGAATGAGCAAGCGACACGTCTCGAGCACGAAGCGAGCTTACTTTGTATCAAGAGTAGCAATGAGTAGGGAGAAAACGTTCGTTGATCCCCAGAAAGTCCGAGTCGGGAGAGGAAGGCAAGAGCGAGCAGGAAGAAGCGGGAGAGAAAGAGAGGTTGAAGCGGGTGGGGCTCAAGTCGAGCTAAGAGAGGAGGCTTCGCTTCACCGCTAGCCGTTTACGATCAGACGAGATCATTTACAAGAAGGGCGAACGGTTCCGAAACAAGAGAAAACTATACGACAGCACCAAAAAACCGCTAAACGACTCCGGAGGGTCCTGCCTCCACCGAAACTTAAGGGATTCTTAAGAGCGCCTCAAGCCCGCCGACACGGCCCTGCTACCACCTCTTGCTACTAAGGCGAGCGATAGCCACGAGCGATCCTCGCCTCGATGACGCGGCGCTCCTCCGTCGTAAGCCTCCTCCTCCTGCCGAGGTCCTCGAGGTCTCGGCTCGCCTGCACTTCGGCCTGCACGATGAGAAGGAGGTCAGCGAGAGACTAGTGTAGGGAAACTAGGTGAACTCACCTCCGGCGTCGGTGGAGAGCCAGCTGCAGCCCCCAACCCAGCGATGCTGCCAGCTCGGCCTCTCGCGACTCTCGACTGAGACGCATCTCCTCCCATCGACGGCGATCCGAATCCAAATCTTCTTCCCGCAGGACTAGCGGTCCTCGCCTGTCCACTCGGCGCTGCTCCTGGTATGTCGAAGCCTCGTTGGATGACGGGACCGGCTCCGAGAGGCCTGCTCGGGCGACTCGGACTCGACGCCCTCCTCGACAGGCTGGAGATGTGCTGAGGGTTCGTCGCCGAAGTCAATCCGCCGAGCTTGCTGCCAGCAGAAGCTCCGGGTGTGTGACCCGCTCCACTGAGGCGGTCACGCGACGCCGAGCGACGAAGGGAGCTGATGCCGAGACCTCCTCCTCCGCTGCCGCTTGCGCCATAAGAAGGGGGAGAAGGAAAGCCTCGCGCGGGAGAGGCGCCACGAACCATTCCTCCTGCGAGACGACTGGGCAAAGGCTGGCGGGCGTAACTGCCGCCTGCGCCGAAGCCGAGGCGACCGGAAGGAGAGGGTGCGCGAGCGGCTTGGGAGGAGCGACTGGCGGAGGAACGGCCTCGGGGCTCGTTGGGGTATCCAGGGTTGGCTCCAGTGTAGGTCGCGAGGGAGGAGCGGCGATGGTTGTTGTAGGGAGGGAGGCGAGTGTCCTTGACGGGAATGGCGAAGGAGCGGTCGCTCTCGTCGCTCGAGCGTTCCTCCTCCGACTCGGGTTTGATGCCCAGCCGAGCGAGCCTCGCCCTCTCCTGCCGGATGAGCTCCTTGTCGCCAGCGCGCACGGCGAATTGGAGCGTAGTGGTCGTTCCTCCTGCCCAAGCTGCCGCCGTCGGTCCTTCGACGTGAGGAGTGGGAGACATGGGGAGAGGACGAGTGCGAGTGTTGAGGGTAGGGAGATGTTGGAAAGCGGTGCTTTGGAGAGGTGGAGCGCGAGAGCAGGCGTGGGGAGTCGAGAGCAGCGACTCTGCGGGGCTCTGCGCCGAGAGGAGGGTGCTGGAAGGGGAGCGGACCAGTCCTCCAGGTCCTCCGAGCGAGCTACGACGACCGAGGCTGGGGCGCGACTGATTCATCGTGTCGTGAAGCAGCGAGCTGTCTCCGAGCGCTGAGGTGCACAGGCGAGTTGTCGAGGAGAGGAGCGGACGGGGATATCTGCAGTACGTCAGGCGAGGAAACATCAGCGCTGCCCTCCTGCAGCTCCCCTTCGCCGCTCTAGTACAGCCTAGCAGCTCTCCTTCCTCAGTTCAGCTAAGAACGCACCTACTGCTGGCGGTCGAAGCGAGCTGGCGGGCTTATGCGACGAGAGGCGAAGGGCGGGAGAGAGGTGCTGAAGAGGTACAAGCCGTGCTGGTGCCGAGTAGGAGAGTCTCCCTCGATTCTGTGCAGACTAGTCGACGAGCAAGATGCGGTGTCAGCTCGAGGTGTGGTCGAAGGCAGAGTTCCTCGACAAGCTCCGCGCTCCTCGCTCGGCCCTCCGACTGTCACAACCAAGTTCAGCACGACTCTGTACCGAGCTCTGATCGCTATCCAGCGTTATCATAACATCGTCTCTGGAGGACCATGGGTCTCCTCGTCCGCCACAAAGCGGTGCTGCCCCTGCAGCAGCCAAAGCCGAGAGAGGGGGCTCGGAGTCGGAGCAGTCTCGCTCACCTTCAAAGCCTCCGTAGGGAGTCCACTTGGGCCACTACTTGCTTGTGCGGCGTTTGTGGGTGCTCCGAGTGCGATTTGGTAGGAAACAGACCTTGAAGGTGGCTCGATTCTGAGACGGAGAGGGGATGAGAGACGGCCGGCTCGAGCGCCAGCTTCTTGAAGTTCGGTGACGTACAGAAGTCAGGTGTCGCAGTGTAGTACGGTAGAGTTCCATCTGATCTGTAAGTTTATAGGAGCCGAACGATGAGAGATGAGCAGCGAAAGAAAGGGAGCTCGGAACTCGGCGCCGAGCTTGTCGATGGCCTCGCCGCATTCGACAGAACGGCGAAGGCTGCAGAGATGAGGTAGAGAAAATGAATGGAGGAGGTCTCTCTGTACCCATCCGAGTATAGCGCAGGGCTACTCAGCGCGCTGAACCAGCTGCATGCCCTCGGCGCAGCCACAGCCTCGCTCGCCCACCTCGCCAGCATGACATGCGACGTCCACAAGTGGTCTTGCAGACGACGATCAAGCTTTCTACATGGGTTTTTGTTGACCTCTTGCGATCCATCTAGGACGAAGGGGCGAGGTTCTTGGGGGCAGCGAGGACCTGCTCGCCGGTGGGGGTCTGCGCAGAGTGAGGAAGGAGGTCAGCTTCGGAGGAGATGAGACAGGGATGGAGTCGCTCGAACTCACAACGTAGCAGGAGCTGATTCCTCCATCGACCTTGAAATCTGCGAATGAGGAAGGTTAGGGTCAGTTCCGAACCGCCGAGCTTGATTCCACCACGAGAAGACCCACCAGTTCCAGTAATGAACGACGAATCATCCGAAGCAAGGAAGAGAGCTCCCTTGGCCTGCTCGATAGCCTCTCCGAAGCGTCCCATGGGGATGTGGACCATGCGACGCTCCTTCTTTTCGGCGGTGTCGAGGAAGTCCATCAGCAGAGGGGTTTGCAGAGGACCGGGGCAGAGGCTGTTGAGTCGGATTCCCTCGCGAGCGTGTACCATGGCCAGCTCGCGCGTCATGGCGAGGACGGCTCCCTGTGGTGAGAGAGAAGGAGAGGTCAGCTCGGCGATAACGAGGGAGGGCCTGGGGCGCGAGGGAGCGAACCTTGGAGGCGGTGTCTGCAGCGAGAGGGAGGATAATCGTTTCGTCAGCTTCTTTTCGCCTCCGAGCACGACCAAAATCAACTCACAAGCAAGCTGAGGAGTCGCGGCTCCCATGAGGGCGACGAAACTGGCGGTGTTGATGATGCTTCCCTTGCTTCCTCCGGGGTTCTTGCGCATAGCCTCGATAGCGTACTGCATGCGTTCGAAGCGAGCACTGATCAGCTTCAGAATGATCGCCGAAGGCCACGAAGTCAAGAAAGCTCACCTTGCAGCCCCACCACACTCCCTTGAGGTTGATGTTCATGGTCAGATCCCAGATCTTCTCCTCGGTGTTGAGAGCGTTGTCGTCGGCGGGGTGCATGATGCCTGTAGGAGCGTGGACGAGTGCGAAAGGGGAGAGCGGAACTTGGAAGTCAGCGTCGAGCGCCGAGCTGAAGCCATTACAGCAACTCACCGGCGTTGTTGCTGTTCAAAAGTGGTGTAGAGTAGATTCCGCTGGTCAGCTGGCGTAACACCCAACATCCGCCTTGCCCGACGCTTCCCCGACGCTTCTCCCCTCGCGAACCACTCACAACATGACATCGAGCCTGCCAAACTCCTCCAACGCCTTGGCCACCAAGTTCTTGATATCCTCCTCCTTTCCTACATCAGCGACGACGGCGATGGCCTTGGGTGCACCTCCCTCGAGCTCGCTGATAAGCTGGACGGCGCGCTCAGCTCCCGCGAGCCTGATGTCGGCGCAGACAACGTGAGCTCCCTCGGAGGCGAAAGCGAGAGCGGATTCGAGTCCAATGCCGTTCCCTGCTCCCGTGATGATGGCGACCTTGTTGGCGAGGCGGAGTGTAGCGACCTGAGCAAGTTACGTAGGTGGACGAGCTGGTTAGCGAGGCTGTAGGGCAGGAGGAGAGTCGAGCAGCGCACCATGGTGTAGAAGTAGTGACGAGTTGAAGTGAGAGAAAAGTGCGACGAGTGAAGTGCAGGAGGAAGAGAAACGAGGGAGCCGCTCCTTCGCGCTTAGGGCTGCCCAAGTCCATTTCTAGGTTGTTCTCTGGTCAATCGCACACTATTCTCCGTCTCGCCGCGTTCAATTAGATAAGCCAGCTGCAGCATCAGCTACAGCACTCTACTACCATCATGGCTCCCTCCGAGCTTCGCGTCGCTTTCCTCGGTCCCTTGGGCACCTATTCGCATCAGGTGAGGCTCGCTTGTGTCGTCTCGCAGCGACTGTAGCTCATCATGTACCTACAGGCAACCAACAACTTCTTCGGCGACTGCTCCCTCGTCCCCTGCGAGCGTATCGTCGGTGCGTTACAGCTACTTGACTCGGTTCGGCAACAGCAGCTCACCCATCCGCTCTTGCACAGACGTCTTCACCTCGGTATCATCTTCATCCACCCCATTCGGCCTCGTACCTATCGAGAACTCTTCTATCGGCGATGTCAAGGAGACGATGGATGCTCTACGAGCGACGACCCTCTGCGTGAGGGGGATGACTAGCCTCAAGATTGGACATGCGCTGCTGGGGCGAAAGGGAGGGAAGCGGGAAGAGTCGATCAAGAGGGTCTATAGTCATGAGCAGGTGAGTTGGGCTTCTGTAGCGGCGGGAGAAGCTGCCGCGGCGAGGGAGAGGGGAAGCTGATCCTCTCGCTGTCCACAGGGACTGGGACAGTGCGTCGAGTACCTGGCACGGCGGTATCCCAGTGCAGAGATTATTCCCGTTAACTCGACGGCCAAGGCGGCGCAAGAGGCAGCAGCGGACGAGGAGGCGCTGGCCATTTGCTCGATCAAGTGCGCCGAGGTTTACGGCCTGCAGGTGGTGGACACGGATATTCAGGATGGTGGAGAGAGTGAGTCGTGTCCTTCGCTCCGAAACTGCCAGCGACCGAGCTGATCTCTCTCTTTCAACAGCCAATACGACTCGCTTCGTCGTGATCTCGGCGGCTTCGACTCCCTTGCCCGACGAGTTCCCAATACTGAGCACCACAAAAGTGTCAAACAGTTGTCCATGATGCAACTCGCTTCTTAGTCGCGATACGAGGGACATGCAGAGTCGACTAAATTGCGATTACTGAGAGGAAGGGTATATCTACACCGAGGGAGCTGGACGACGACCGACAACCCTACACCCACTCGACGGGCTTGCGCAACACGTCCATGATGCGCTTCTCCCGTGTTCCCTCGATCGTGCCAATCTCGGGCTGGTATTCGAAGCGAGTAGTGAGCGGCACTACGATTGCGAGAGAGAGCGAGGGTCAGCTCGGCGCTTCAGAGAAAGGCGGCAGGGTCAAACTCACGACTCATGAGGATACTCTCGGTCCTCGGCTCCTTCATCGCCAACCCGAACTTGGTTCCACGATCGTAGACGAGGTTGAACTCGACGTAGCGACCCCTCCTCAACTGCTGCCACCTCTTCTCCTCCTCGGTGAAGGCCATCTTGCTCCTCTTCTCGACGAGAGGGTAGTAGGCGGGGAGGAAGGTATTGCTACAATCCCTGACGAAGCGGAACAAGTCCTCGGGCGACCGGTCGGCCAGATCGTCGAAGAAGATGCCGCCGATGCCGCGCGACTCGCCGCGATGGGGGATGTGGAAGTAGGTATCGCACCACTTCTTGAAGCGCGGGTAGTAGGATTGGTCGTGCTTGTCGCAGGAGGCTTTGAAGGACGAGTGGAAGTGGGTGGCATCCTCGTCGTAGAGGTAGGAAGGGGTGAGGTCCGTTCCTCCGCCGAACCACCAGGCCTTGGGAGGGCCGTTCGGGTCCTTGGGGTCTTGGATCTCAAAGTAGCGGTAGTTGAAGTGGATGGTCGGGGCGTGAGGGTTGGAAGGGTGGACGACGAGAGAGCAGCCGGCGACGAAATAGGGCAGCTCCGAGACTCCATCCCACCAGTCGAACCGCTCGGCCCTCATCTGCCTGACCGCTGCAACCGAGAGGGTGGACTTGATGACCGAGATGTTGCATCCCGCCTTCTCGAACGTCTGACCTCCTTGCAGGACTCGGGAATCGCCAAAGCCTTTCGAGGCGTCGCGGAGGTAGTAGGATGATTGGAAGCGAGCTTCTGGCTCCAGAGTTTCGAGGGCGGTGCAGATGGTAGATTGGAGGGACTTGATGTGGTGGACCATGCGAAGGCGGAGAGGAATGGACTCGTCGTCGAGGTCGACGCCGGGCGAGGGCTGCCAAGGGGGGAGTTCGGAGATGGGGTCAGCTTCGATTGCTTTGGCTCGTCTCAGGCTGCAATGTTGCAGGTTCATTGCTCTCGCATTCATCCATCCTTCTGCACCCTTCTCACGCCCAGCCAGAATGCTGTACAGCTTCCAGCGCAACCCCGAAGCGACGCGCCTGATGCTGCCGAAGGCGAGCTACTCACGATGAAGGAGGGCAGACCGTTGAGCGTAGGGGCAGCAGCTGCTTCAGGCTGTTGAGCTTCGCATGCTAATGGCTCTGATGCCTGTAAGTGACTGCGAGGTCAGCTAAGCCGGCGCGAGGGGTAAGAAGGGGGAGGAGCTCGCCTGCTTGACGAGGTAGAGAGCTCCAGCGGTGGCTACGAGACCAGCGGCAGCAGCTACGCCTAGCGGTGACCCAGCGGAGGAGCCCGACGAGGAAGAGCGCGAGTAGGAAGAGGGCGAGGATTGGCCGGGCATGGAGGAGAGAGGGCGGCGAGAGGGAGTTGAAGCAGGAGGGCGAGTGGAAGGGAGGAGAGAAGGAGTCCGAGATGATCTTGTAGCAGAGCGCAATGCAGCAGAAGGACGAAGGCAAGAGCACTTCATTCTGAGGAAATAGAGTCGAGCGGCGGAGGAGCAGCGAAGAGGTGAGAAGGGAAGGAGCGCGACTGCTCGAGAGGCTTCGACTTGTACTTCTCCGGGCCATCTCTCGACAGAAGATGCTACAGATTGGTAAAAGGGCTAGAATCAAGCCTACAACCACCACTACCACCTGCCTCTGCTCCCTCCGCCCCCTTCACCTCTCCTCCCCTTTCGCCTCTGCCTCCTCCAGCTCGGTCAGCGCAACACCAACACCGTCAACTCCCACCGAATCACTCGCTGCTCGACTACAGAAACGCCGTCCTGCTCCCCCTCCTTCAACAGAGCAATCCTCGTCGTTCTCCCCCGCCGATGCTCACTCGCCTGGATCCTCCCGCCGTACTCGCGGCCCATCTCCTGCCATCGCAAACACTACATCCCGCTTAAATCGACTCGTGGAATCCCTCACCGATTCACCACCACCTGCGTCCTCATCCTCCACGCCTCAGGCTCGAACCGAGACGCAAAAGCAGTCGTCCGAGCAGCGACTCGGCGGAGCTGCCACCGCAGGGAAGGGAAAGGCAACAAAAGCTCCTTGGAGTCGAGCAGAGAGCCGTGTCAAACGCAAGAACGCTCGGCGGCAGGTGAGTTCGCCTGACTTCGCTCGCTGCGGAAGAGTTGGCGATCTCTCGGCTCATGATTGCTGACCTGCAATCACCACAGGCCGCCCAATCAGCTTCTCCTCGCCCATACACGCGCAAGGAGGACCGTCCTCACCCTTCCGACGCTGCTGCCAAGGAGCCTCTTCCCACTCTCGAGGAGCGCCGAGCTAAGGCCGAGCTTCGGATAGCGTTCCTCCGCAAGGTCCTTGTGAAGCCATGGGACGAGCTCGACGAGAGCAAGAAGGAACTGCAGGCGTGGAAGGCCGAGCAGGGGGTGGAGGCCAAGGCTAGGCAGGAGCGGGAGGCTGAAGAGCAGCGGAAGGTGAGTCGGCTCGGCTTTCACGCTTGCTCGAAGGTTCTCGAAGCTAAGCCGACTTCCTCTCCCCTGATATAGCTCAAATCTCGGTTTGACGATGGTGGAATCGCCGGCTCTTTACTCTCCCTCAGCGACCCATCCGCTACGCCAAGTCCGACTTCTCGGCTCAAGGCAAGGCCAGGCGACCGAGGACCAGCAACATCTCGCAAGGGCAGTCCCGACTACGCTGAGTATGAGCGAGCGGCAAAGGAGCGGTGGGAGTCACGAAGACGGCACCAGGTAGGCTTCTCCCCGTGCGCCGAGCTCCGAGGGCGCGTCGAGCTGACCGCCTCGCGCTTCCTCTTGCATTCCTCTCCTCTGCCACTATCCAGGTCGCCGAGCTCGCCTCCTACGAAACTCGTCTCGAACAGATTGTCTACCAAATGGAGGAGCAGGAGGCGGCCGAAGCGCTCAAGCTGTCCGAGCCCCCACGGCCGAAGCGAGGGCCCGGAGATCGGTCACCTGAGCCTTCTTTATTGACTTCGTTTGCGGAGAAGCTCAAGCTCGGGTCGGGGGATGGCAAGGCCGAGAAGAGGCGAGGAGCTTGGGAGCAGAACGGCGAGGAGACGAGCAAGGAGGAGTTGGCGAAGGAATTGTCGGAGGTCTTGCCATCAAGGGAGATGGCTCAGACTGCTGGTGTACCGTATCGTCGTGAGTGTCGTGTAGATCAGCCCTTCCCTCTCGATCCGGCGCTGACTTTCCGTCTTCCTCGGCTCTCCCACCTTCTTCAGGACCACCACGCCGCACCACCGCACCAGAACGGGGTCCCTCGCCCTCCAAATCCGAACTCTCACGTCTCCCCTCCCTCTCCTCCTACTCCCACCACCTCACCTCCACCAGCACGCCATTCACTCCCCTCCCTCGCGACCCCACCGTCCCTATCGCCTCGCTCTCGCACGGCCTCACTCGCGTCCTCTTCAACCCGGGCGTCCATTTCCTCCGAGACCCTCGCAGCGGAGTGTACAACTTCCCTCGGCGGGCATTGGAGAATATCCCCCCGGTGGAGGAGTTCGAGTTGGGCAAGATGCCGGCTTATACGACGAGTTCGAAGGATGAGGTTTTGAGTCAGTTGGCGAAGAGGGAAGGGAAGCAGTTTGTGGGATCGACGAGCTCGACCGTGGCGATGCTCTGTCAGGTGAGTGAGGGCGAGGTCGGCGGCGGCGTTGAGGGTCGGAGTCGAGCCAGAGCTGAAAGTGGCCTCGCGACACTTCACAGATCTACTTCTGGCTGAGCAAGGGCAGGCCCGTCAACTTGGGCATGCTGAGTGCATCGTGGCAGGATGCCGTTCGTCGCTCCTCCCCGCTCTTCTCGGCGCCGAGCTGACTTCCTCTCACGCACAGAGTCCTGATTTCAGCGCCGGGCAACGCCTACCCGCCTCAATCGTCATGCATCTTAAAGACGACCACTACGCCATCGATGCCGACAAGTCTATGGACGCCGGGATCAACCTCAACATCCTCGCCGATTACGTTCGTCTCGCAATCCTTCTCCAGCTCCTAGCGCGCTCCTCTCTGACGCCACTTATTCTCACAATAGGGTCACATGATGGAGAAGCTGCTCACGACCGAGCCGGACGAGTTTGACCGCTTCCTCAAGACGAGCTCCGACCCAGCTCCTTCGCTCGCCGACGAGAAGCAGGCGTATCAGTACTCGACTGTGCGCGCATGCCTCTTTTCGAGCTCCTTCTTCACATGAGCTGACTCTGTCCTCCCTCGCCTCGCAGACCGAGCACATGATCCTCCGCTCGCAACTCGACGCCCACGACGAGCATCTTCCCAACGTCTCATTCGACGTCAAGACGAGGGGTAGCGTCGCCGTCAGGCAGGATCGCTTGAACTATGTTGTACGTCTGCCTTGGTCGACTCAAGTTTGGAGCAGCGAGCTGACTCGGTTCCCTTTTTCCTCCTTCGCTCATGCAGGAAGCGGCTGGCTACGACGTGCATATGCTACAAGGGCCGTGGGAGAGCTTTGAAAGGGAGTATTACGTGAGCCGACTACTCCTTGCATCTCTCCGCAAAGCTGACAGCTGACCCGTCGTCTCCCTCGACCGACGCAGGACCTCATCCGCTCGGCGTTCCTCAAGTACCAGTTCCAGGCTCGCATCGGCGGGATGGACGGCTGCTTCGTCGCCTACCACTCGACCCAACGCTTCTTCGGCTTCCAATACGTCCCCATTCCCGAGATGGACATCGCTCTCTTCGGCTCCTCCCAAGCCGGTGACCAGGTCTTCAAGCTGTCGCTCGGGTTCCTCGAGACCATCCTTCTCCAGGCCAAGGAGTGCTACCCCGGCCAGTCGATCAAGTTGACCTTCGCGGCAGGTCAGGCGGCCTTCATCGGGAGGCAGGAAGCGCCCGAGGATGTGCTCCGAGTTTTCGTCTCGCCGTATGATGAGACACCCGAGACCGTCATCAAAGACATTACCCTCCTCGAGTTACGAGGTACCAACTACCTCGACGGCCAGCCCCAGGTGCAGGTCGACATCGCTTCCAAGCCGGCCACATCCGCCGAGTCGAGCTCGGAGGAAGAGGATGCCACCGCCGAGCCTTCAACAGCCGATGACGACTCCACACCCATCTGGCAAGTCGGCTACACCATCACCAAATCCTCCACCACCGACCTCGAAGACCACACCTCCCCTTCCTCACCATCTCGCGTCCCTCCCCACGAGATCCTCCGCCTCTTCGCTGCCACACGCGAGTTCCAAGGAATGTTCTCCGCGTTGACTCTTCCTTCCGGCGTGTCTCGCGCGGACGTCGTAGCCGCTGCTCGTCGTCAAGCCGAGCAGGTCGCCGAAGGAGAGGCCGAGGAGCTCGACCCGTCCGATTTGGCGGTAAGGTTTCCGATGTCGGAGGGTATGGACTACAAGAACAGGCCTTCGCGGAGTGTGGTCGAGTTGAGGGCGATGTCGAGGGAGGGGAAGAAGAGGGAAGAAGGGAGGGACGGGATCAACGCCGAGATTGAGAGTAAGAAGAAGATCTGGGAATAATAGATCGAGGTCGGCTAAATACAGCGCTCACCCTTCTTTGAACTCCACCCCGAGAGGTGTGGCCCCGTAATCGAGCGAAGAGCTCCCGCTTCGCATCCTCACCGTCGCGCTTCGGCGAAGCTTGGCGATCCGTCTCTAGCACGTTGTCTGCTGTGCATCGAGTGTTGACAGTCTATCACGCTTCATCAAGGCTCCGAAGCCGCGCTACTCGCATAGAGTCCACGCCGATACTCCTGCATCACGTGAAAGGGGGGAAGTTCGGGGAGGGGAGGTAGCTCGGGGAGGGGAGGGAGCTGATTCTCAAACGCTGGCATGTCCTCGTCCGAATCGTCGATGATTGCCGGAGAGATGGGAGTGGAGGATCGTGCTCTGCAGAACGAGCAGATCAGCTAGATGTCCGGACGCCGAGTGACGAGCAAGTGCAAAAGCCTTACCTGCTCTTGCCCCGCTTGGCCTTCTTCCTCGGCCATCCCTCCACCCCGTCATCTGCTCCTCGCTTGCTCTTACTCTTCGAGCTTGTAGCGGGCGCCGACTTGGCGCGCTTCTTTTTGCCACCTGGACCTTGCGCTTGAGGCGAAGTGGGAGTGTCCGAGTCGACAGCGGGTGGTGGAGTAGCTGAGGGTAGACGAGGTCAGCAAAGGAGTGTGCAGACCGGACTGGGGATACGCACCAGCTCGAGGAGGGCCAAAGAGGGAGATAAGGCGCTGCTCCAGCTGCTCGGCGACGCTGCGAAGGCGAAGAATCAGTGTCAGCTTCCTGGTCAGTCGTTCGAGGTTCGAGAACTCACCCCTCTGGTACGCCATTCATGCTTTTTACCACCTCCAACACCGACTCCCACCCTATAGCCGTCTCTCTCGGTTGCGCCGACTTGATCTTTTGCTGAGTGTAGTAGTCGAGGGCCGGTGGAGGGCCAAGTGGGATCTTCTCGACCAGCGACATGAGTAGAATGTCGAGGGAGGTGGAAAGATGGCCGAAGGTGCTAGCCTGGGCGGGGGAAGGGGCGGAGGGGTCGAGGTCATCGTCGCCCGAGCAGAGCTCGTCCGAGTCGGCGCTGCTGTCCGAGTCTTCTAGCTCGGTGTGCCCATCGAAACCGCCGTTGGTACTCGTTGTACCGTTTCGCGCGAGAGTGGAAGGTGGTGCGAGAGGGGCGTTGACCTCGTAGGCGCTGCGAGTGCGAGGTCGGCGCCGAGGTGGTTTGCGAAGGGCGGGGTTGAGGCGCTCGAGTTGGCTGGTAGTGGAGGAGACGAGGGACCAAAGGGAGTCTGAGAGGGTGTGTCCAACGGTAGTGGGGTCCTCCTGCGCCAGTGGGTGAATTGGCCAGCGAGAGAGCAGGTCGAGGGAGTGCGCCGAGGGGAAGGGGAGAACGTTAGAGTCGTCGAGGTGGGCGCGCGGGGTGACAGGGGTATCCTCGCGGTCGGTAAGATGTGCTGGGGTGCCGGAGCGAGAGCGAGTAGCCCTTGGTCGAGCCAGCTGCTCGACTCGA
Organism: Leucosporidium creatinivorum; assembly: GCA_001600635.1. Classification (NCBI taxonomy): domain Eukaryota; kingdom Fungi; phylum Basidiomycota; class Microbotryomycetes; order Leucosporidiales; family Leucosporidiaceae; genus Leucosporidium; species Leucosporidium creatinivorum. Next base: position 596,863 of record BCKL01000006.1, on the reverse strand, counting down.
GTGCCCTCCAGCACCTCTGCTTGCTCTTGCTGCTCCTGCTCTTCGACCCTCCGCCTCCGCTTGATGGCCTCCCACTCCAGCAGAATCCTCCCCAGATCCGTCTCATTGACTGCCGTATCGTAGAGCGCCGAGCGGTAGAGTCCGTACTCGAGCTTCCTCAGCTCTCGCGTCCTGCGCTGAGCGCCGTTGATGGGGAGCACGCGCGGGTCCCAGTAGTCGTCCGTATTGAGCTGGTCCTCATCATCGGTCGATTCGTCTGCTCCACGAAGCCGTCGTCGTCCTGTAGTGGTCGGCGAAGGCGAGAGCGAGACAAAGTCCTCTTGTTGTTGATCAGACTCGTCCGAGGAAGGTGAGGCGATTCGTACACGCTTCTCCTTGCGCTTGGCTCGCTTGGCCTTGTTCCGTTTGAGCTGCTCGTTGTCCGATGGCGGCTTCCACTCGTCGGCGCTGGTCTCCTCGTCGACCGTCGTCTCTGCGGCTGCTGCTCGCTCCTTGCCCTTGCTCGATGGCCGCTTGCGTAGCTTGCGAGTACTCGCTATAGCAGGAGGAGCATCTGGCAGACGTGAGGTCGACGCCTGAGGCCGCCCGCGAAAGCTCATGGCGAGGTCGGAAATGAGACGAGAGCACAAGGAGCGAGAGAGAGCTTCGCCGTCAAGTCGTCGAGTTCAGCGAGTGTCCTGCAGGCTTTCGATTGAGCAGTGTGGCTGAAATCAATCTACCGAGTTATACTGGAGCGCTCTGGACTCTCTGCAGCCAATCTGGAAGCTTCACCCTTCCGCCGAGATGGGCAACATCGCCGAGTCGCCTGATGGACGTGTAGGTAGACCTTGATGATGGGCTGCGGACTACGCTCCGTGATCTAGGACCGTACATCAGCACTCGAGCTGTTGTCAAGCGACTCCTCCATCAGAGAGTCTTCCTTCCTCTCTCGGCGCTCGTCTTGTCCCGCCAACTCTATGCTTACATCGTGCCCTGCACTCCCCAATATCAATCATCCTCATCGCTGTCCAGCATAAACGGTCGCTCTTCCTGCCGCCGTCCATTTCCTCCCCTTCCCATCGCCTCAGCGTCGCCCCCGAGAGCTCGGCGCTCGGTCGAGAGGGCCTCCTCATCGTCCAGATCCAGGTCGAGGGAGAAGGCGTATTGCCGCGCCGAGGAGAGGTCGATAGGCGCTGGTCGAGTGAAGACGTTCTTGCCGGATCTGTACAGAGTAGAAGGGGTCAGCTCGGTCGAGCACTGCCGAGCGTGAGCCAAGCCGAGACTCACTTGCGCATGACCAAAGCGAGGCGGCCGAACTGGAACAAGTTGCGCACGACGAGTAGGAAGGTGTCGAATACCTCCTCACCCTTGGCGGAGCACCCCGAGAAGAAGATTACGAGAATGGTCACGCCGCAGAGGACGGTGACTGCGAGGTCCAGCGTGTTGTAGTAGGACTTCCAGAATTGCTGTAGGACAGAGCAGGGGTTAGTTTGGAGCTCTGCGGCAATTCTGGAGCTCAGCAGAGAGCGCACCTTGCCGAAAGCGACCAGGCGGATGGACACCTCTGCGATCATGGCCGTGTTGACGATGATCTCGAGCATGTAGAAGGTGAAGGTGGGGCAGTCGGATAGCAGGCTTAATACGACGGTGGTGAGGCTGTCAGAGGTGCACAGGGTCAGCACGTAGATCGTTTCGGAGACGTGAGAGAGCTGGAGACGGACGACATGGCCGCCATGGCGAGGTAGAGGTAGATGTAGAAGCGCGAGAAGATGAACCTATTGGATACACCTTTGATAGCTTCTGCTCGGCTGACAAAGTGAGGACTCCGTGATGCGCTACAGGGAGAGAGCGATGAGTTAGCTGAGGTGGAGCTGTAAGGAGGGGGGGGGAGAGAGCTTACGCCGAGTCTGAGAAGTGTACGCCGCTATCATAGCCTCCTGGTGGTGGTGTAGTAGATGGTGAAGGTAACGGTGAAGGTGCAGACGACATGTTGCCCAGCAGACGAGAAGAAGCGGAGGGAGAGCTCGAGTCGCGTCTCTTCAACTTGAACCATACACTCGCTTCTCGCTTCAATCGCCTACAGCAACCTTTAGCAGTCTCTCAAGCCTTCTTCTCTTTCTGCACCTCGACCCAGCTATGCCCCCTCCCGGTCGCAAGAGCTCAAGCGGCAAGCAGGCGGCGCGCGTAGAGGAATCGGACGACTCGGACGGCGACGACCTCCGTCTACCAAAGTATGGCGACATTCATCCAGAGTACCTCAACCAACCCGTCAACCAGAAGCAAGGCGAATCCAAGCTCAAAACGCTCATCGGAGAACTGGCCGCCCTCTCCAAGATCCTCAAGCAGAGCGCAGACAACCTTACAGAGGTCGCGGGAGACTTGGCAGAGAGCTTGAAGCAGGATGATGATGCTCCATTCGACTACGACAACCTCCCAGAGGATCCCGTGAGTCCTTGTTGCACCTCAGCGCGATTCTTTGAGGCTCACGCGTCTCGAGGCGACCGACAGGACGAGATCAAGCAGCTCGACCGAGAGCTCCGCGCCGTGCTCGACAAGGCGTACGAGGTCACTACTCGTCAGAAGGCTCTCAGCGACACGCGACAACGCATCGCCCAGGGCTTTCCCATTGTGAGTTTCGGCGAGGGGCGACGCCCTCGCTCCGAAGCTGATGCTCTTCCTCGCAGGCCGACATCTTCGACGTCTACGAGAAGAGGACCGAGGGAGCGCTGACGGAACGTGCCAAGATGACCACCCGGCAACGCTTCATGGAGGACGATACCTACATTGGCTTCCGAAGTCTCATCTTTGTTCGTCTCCCTTCTTCGCCGAGCCTCCCTACACAGCTGACCCTTGCTCTCTACAACAGGAAGCACTCTACAACGGACGAGCAGTACCGAGCATGAAGAAGCTCATTCCCGCCGGTACGTCCATCGCCGAGCTGGCCTGTGCGCTCTCGCCGACCATTGTTTCGATTCTCCACTCGCAGAGGACGACGACGACGAAGACTCGGACGACGAGCTCGAGGTCGGCGCTCAATCGACCGACTACAAGTGCCCACTCTCGCTTCAGCTGCTCCAGGATGCGCACACCTCGTGCGTTCCGACTTCCGACTCGGCGCTGGCATCCCGTATTCTGCAGTCCGCTGACCTTGCTCTGTCTCTTTCCCCCACAGAAAAAAATGCCCGCACTCCTTCACTGGCAAGCACATCCGCGAGTACCTGCAGAAGGGCCCTCAAGGCTGTCCCGTCAGCGGATGTCCTCAAACCCTCTCGCTCGCCGACATCGAACCAAACGAGGGATTGCAGCGCCGCGTGGAGGCCTCGGCTCGTAGGGCGGCGCAGGACAAGGCGAACGGAGTGTCGGCGACGCAGAAGGGTACTCAGTACGAGGTCGTCAGCAGTGATGAGGAGGATTGATCTCGATGTCGAGCCGGCGAGTGGGACTTGTGCTCGAGATTAAGCTGGGGGGTGAGAGTTGTGCTGCGTTATGTACCTAGTTCTGTAAGCTGTTTTCGCAAACTCTATCACTCGGAAGCCTGGAAATCGGGAGCGATAGGGCGGTCGAAGGAGACGGGAGTGGCATTCGGCGCTCGGCGCAAAAACCTCCTATCGCCTCATGCTTCCCTATCTCAATCTCGAGATTGGTCCAGATCTGCTCCAAACACGACCATTCTTTCTCGCTCTGCAGCGGGATCAGCGAGAGGCGACCGACCCACTTTGATGGAGCTCGAAGATAACGAACTTCGGGAGGGGCAGAAGGTCGTCGAGCTGCCTCTTGGCGGGCTGAGATGAGCAGAGTAGGTAGCTAGCTACTTCTATCATATTACTACAGCCTCGCTGACCCAGCACATCCCTACAGGAAACCGCAAGCGAGAACGGAGGCGACGGAAGCAAGGCAGCCAGGTGAGTGATCGGATCCTTTCGTTGGAGCTAAGATAAGGCGGGGAGGGAGATACCTCTTGCGTTGCTCGCCGTTTCCTCTTGACTTCCTCGTACTCACTCGTCGCATCTTCCTCGAACGCCCCGTCGACCCACCGCCCCTTCTCCTCTCTCAAGCATCGAGCCTCTGCTCCTCCTTGCCTCTCCTCCTCGTCGAACAACTTCAATCGCCGCCTTTCCGGGAACGCCAGAGGGAATCGAATATCATGCCTAGTACTGCTATCCTTTCGCAAGGAGTCGGCTATGCAGTAGTATGCTACAGCTCGCCTCTTTTGCTTCGGCGATTGCTCATCGTCTCGTCTTCTCGTGCAGGTGCTGGGTATCGGACTCTTCTTCTCGGTACTCATGGTGAGTAAACATTTTCTCGTATCCCGTGTCTGCTCACGAGTGCTCTACTAACCCTCACCTCTCCTCAGGTCGGCCTCACCGCCATTCAGAACCGCTACTCGAGCCACAAGACCTCGTCGGCGAGCGAGTACACCTCCGCATCTCACTCAGTCAAGCCTGGACTCATCGCGTCGGGAATTGTTTCCGCATGGACATGGGCAGGTGAGCTTGAGGCAGAGCTTACGCTCTCGGCGATTCGAAGCTGACCCTCGGCGCTCCTTCACTCCCCTTCTTGTAGCTACGCTCCTTCAGAGCTCAGCTGTAGCTTACAAGTTTGGCATTTCTGGGCCCTGGTGGTGTAGGCCTTTATCGAGCAAACGTCGTCGCAGCCGACCACTGACCTTTCGACCGACAGACGCCGCGGGAGCGACCATCCAGATCCTCCTCTTCGCTCAAAACGCCGCCAAACTCAAGCTCAACGCCCCTAACGCCCATACCTTCACCGAGGTCATCCGCTGCCGCTGGGGACAGGCGGCGCACGGCACCTTCCTCTTCTTCGGTCTCGCTACCAACATCATCGTCACGTCGATGCTCATGACGGGAGGCAGTGCTACCGTTACCGATCTGACTGGTGAGTCGGTACATCGTCTGCCGGTTGCGCCGAGCAATTGAAGAAGACGACGGCGCTGACTTCGGCTTTCGCTTCCCCAGGCATGTCCACGCCGGCTGCTTGCATGCTCATCCCTGTTGGAGTCGTCGTCTACGTTCTTGTTGGTGGCATGCGCGCCTCTCTGCTTGCCGACTACATTCGTGAGTCTTGCTTGGGGCTCGGCGCTCGGCGTTGGCGCTAGTCGCGCTAACCACCGCCACCTCTCCATAGACACGACGTTCCTCTTCGCGATCATCCTCACCTTCATGTTCTGCGTGTATTCGACATCGCCCATGATTGGTTCACCCGGCGCCATGTACGATCAGCTCGTCGCCGCCGCCGAGCGCAACCCCATTCCTGGGAACGCCGGCGGCTCATATCTTACCATGCGTTCCAAGTCTGGTCTCATCTTCGGTGTCATCAACATTGTTGGGAACTTTGCTACAGTCTGTAAGAATGACCTCTCGCCCGTCATTAGGCGCCGAAGCTGACCTCGGCTTTCGCTCGCTCCTTCGTCACAGTCAACGACCAAGGTGAGCCTACAAGCTCATGGTACGGTGGAAGTCAACACTGACTTTCGGCGCTCACTCTCGTAGCGTACTGGCAACGAGCTATTGCTTCGCAGCCGGTCTCTTGCGTGAAGGCATTCTGCCTCGGCGGATCCGCGTGGCTCAGCATACCATTGGGATTCGCTACGACCATGGGTCTCGCTGCCGTTGTTCTCCAAACACAGCCTTCCTTCCCCACTTATCCTGCACCCCTCTCAGCCGCCGCTATCGGCGCAGGACTACCAGCTCCATCAGCCGCTGCCGCCCTTCTCGGCAAGGGCGGAGCTGCGCTTATGTTGGTTCTCCTCTTTCTTGCCGTTACGAGTGCTCTCTCGGCTGAGCTGGTCGCCGTCTCTTCCCTCTTCACCTGTGAGTTCAGCTTGTTCGGCGTCGGCGGAGAGAACGTTTAAAGGCGGAAGTCAAAGCCCAGTAGCACCTACTAACCCGAATCGACCTACAGACGACATCTACGTACCCTACATCAACCCTCGCGCCACGGAGAAGCAAATCCTGGCGGTGGACCACATCGCCATCGTCGTTTGGGGGTTGTTCAGCGGCATTCTCGGCGTCATCTTCTTTGAGATTGGAATCTCTATGGGCTGGCTATGTGCGTACAGAGGTCTATGTGAGTCACCGAGCGCTCGCTGACCTCCTCCCCGGTAGACGAGTTCATGGGAGTCGTTCTTGGCGGGGCTGTCTGTCCAATTGCTCTCGCCATCATGTCGTCCAAGGCCAACAAGTGGGGATGCATCTGTGGCGCGTGAGTGACTCTCTCCTTTTTCCAGCCACCTCCTTGGTCGAAGCTGACCCGCCTCGGCGCACAGCTGGGTCGGTCTCGCCGCCGGTGTCATCGCCTGGCTCGTCACCGCCTCGACGCTCAACGACGGCGCCGTCAACATTGAAACCACCTTCCAAGACTACCCTATGCTGGCCGGTAATCTTGCATCTCTCGGCATGTCGTGAGTTCTCGCTCGCTCCTCTTGCCCGAGTTCTCGCTGACCTCTCTCTCCTCAGCGGCATCATCTCGGTCACTACCTCCCTCATCTGGCCCGAGAACTTCAACTTTGACATTACTCGCGCCCTCCACGAGCACGAGGAACACTCAAAGGAGGAGGAGCCGGACTCGAAGGCCGTCGCCGACTCGGACTCTAAGGACGAGAAGACGGCCGAGGCACCCACTGACGGTCAACTCATGTCGGCTCGCGCATCAATCAACGAGGAGCCAGTTTGTACGTACCATGTACCCTTGACCAGGATGTCAGCTGACTCCGGCAAATCCTTAGACGATGAGAACAAAGATCCGGTCAAGCTTCGCGCTGCGTTCCGGCTCGCCGTCTACATCTCTCTGATACTCGTTGTCGTCCTCATTCTTCTCGTGAGCTTCACATCGAGATTTATTTTGCTGAGGCTCGCCAGCTAACCCTCGGCGCTCACTCGGCGTTCTCAGATCCCCCTTCCCCTCTTTTTCTCAAGCCACATCTATCCCAAGGCCGGGTTCTACGTGTGGATCGCTGTCTCGTTTGTCTGGGTGTTCTGTAAGCCTCTCCCTGCGCCGCCCTGGGCTCTCCAGCCGCTTCCCTGACTGACCCTGCCCCTGCGCCGACAGATGGTGCCTTCGCTGTGGTCCTCTACCCCATCTACGAGTCTCGTGAGGCCATCGGCGACATCTTCAGTGCTATGAAATCCGACCTCAAGGGCAAGGGCACCCCGAAAGCCGTAGCTGAGTCGGAGTAGGGCGATCTCGGAGGTGGCTTCGGCGCTGAGTGGCTCGGCAGGCTGTAGGTGGAGCAGGGTTTATAGGGCTTTCTTCGTGCTACGTAAAGTTGGTATACATCTTTTCGTCTATTTCAGCAGCTCATCGCGAGCAGAGTGCTGCTCGACTCGATTTCATCACCAGCGCTTACTTCTCGGCGTCCGTTCGGTTTCTGCCAGCCTCGTTCTGCCCAGTAGCCCCCTTCTCCGCTCCCCCATCGTACAGAACCAACAACTGTCTCGAGACCGCCGACGAGCTCCCTCAGTCTCGAGCTCCTTCCGAGCACTTCCCGGACGACCGAGGTTTTGGCAGATTCTCCTCGTTTGCTATCCAATTCAACCCTCCTTTCCTATACCGCACCTACCTGTTGTGATCTCACCCTCAGGTCTACTATGCATTCTGTCCTAGACCCACAGCTTGGCACCGCGGTAAAGAACCAACAATCAGCACGCTGCTCTCGGCGATAGGAAGAGCCCGCCGCTTCCCATCCCTCGCTCTCCCTCGACTCAAGCGTACGCGCGACCCGACGCAACGACAGGCTATGATGGCGTGGTCGGGGACTCTCGGGAGTCATCAGCCCCTCCGCGTCGCTGTAGAGCGCTTGCTCAGATGCTCGGCGAAAGCAGACCTCGTCCCTCGCCTTCCCAAACCTCATAGCTCTCAAAGCTCATCCCAACAGTCGGCTGTACTTGAAAGCTCGAGTGTAGCGGGTGCTTGAGAGGGGGTGGCGGGTGGAGAGAAAGAACTCGCCTTATAGCAAGAGCGCCGAGCTTAAGGACGACCGAGTCGACGCCGAGGATGGACTGATAGCGAGAAGGTGGTCAGCTGTAGTCCTCCCAGCAGCCGGGATCGTACTAAATGGCTCTCAATCAGCTTTTCCTTGCCGCACGACCTCAGAGCCTCCCCGCGCTGCACCTTAATCACCGCCCCCGCTCCGCCCGCTCGCTGCAACTCCCAACGCTGCTCTCCTACCCTAGCAGTCGATAAAGAGCGATGCTACTCGCCTGCAAAGTACACCCGACGTTGAACAGACACCTTAGATGCACCAGCAACTCGAAAGCTGCAGTGGGAAGACTTGTAGCGCGCCTCCCGTCGACGCCTTGAGGAGCACTTGCTCGCGGCTCCTCGTTGCGAAGGCGTACAGCGTGAGCAGTAGCCTGAGGGTCTCCACCACTAGGATGGCTCGGGGTCGAGGGGGAAGTCTATAGCTGTCTTCCCATCGCTAGGGAGGAGCAAAGGGCAGCGAGCTCCTCGGGCGCTCAATCTCAGTTCGAGCTCGCTCCCCGAAAGGAGCAAGCTGCGAGAGCTGTTGGGAGGCTTAGAGCGGTCGTCCCAGGATCGTGAGTTAGATACTCCCAGGACCCCCGGAGGGAGGAGCACTGCTTCTGCGGTCCTTCGCTGACAGAGGTTGGAGGTCGACGGCCTCTTCACGCGAGGAAGAGTCGGGCCTTGATCCAGTGGCAGAGCCTTTTACAGAGGCCTGCACTCACAAGAGCGAGAGCACCACGCGAGGGTACTGCACACAACGCCTCACTCCAGGAGGATGTGGTGCGAGAGAAAGAAATGAGAGAGGCGAATCGAGCCGTTTTCGACTCTCGGCACTTGGCAGACCTCGCTAGTCCTCGACTCGACGATGGGGTGCAGGTGTGGTGTAGTAGGCTTCAGGCTACTCAGTACATGTTCAGCTACACCTACACCCCCCTGCCTGACTTCCCGGCTCAAATCGAGCTGTCCAGCGTGCGCCGAAGGGGAAGGAGGGCACATCTCGCTTGCATGATCTTCTGAGAAGCTTGACTGGCCCAGTGCAAGACTCTCGGGGTCCTTTCTTCTCTCAGAGCTAACACACCGACACTTCGTTATCTCTCGAGCTCGCAGGATTGACCGAGCAGCTGCTTCGACAGAACAAAGCCGAGAAGTTGCAGGCGGGCGTTAAACACCAACCCCGTACACAAGCTTCTCCGCTGAGATGGGTCGCATGTATTCCTCGCCCCGCTCCTGCTCCTCTTTCCGCTCCCCGATCAAAGTCACCCCAAGAAGTTGGAAGCCGTCTGGGATCACTCGGTCGAGGCCGCCGGGCATGCGGCGAATGGTGGGAGGTCGAATGTGTTGGAAGGTAGTGGAGCCGAGTGGAGCGATGTAGTTGTAGAAGGCTCGAGTAAAGGCTCGAGATGTAGGATCCTCGGGGAGAGGAGCACGGTCTGCAAGCGGCAAAGGTCAGCTTCGGCGAAGGCGAGTAGCGACGAAGGAACGCACGGGTGTACTCGACTCGCTGACCCAGACCAGTCCAGCACAATCCAGGAAGAATGGAGACGTTCTCGGGGATGCCCTCCCGGTCGAAGCCCTTCTCTACTACCGCGAGTCGTCCAGCCCGGCCACCCATCGTCCTCGCGCAATTGACGGCGGTCGCTCCCTCGCTGATGCAGTCTAAAGCGAGGTCGACCGATCCACCAGATGCACGAGTAGCAGCTTCCACCCAGTCCGATGAGCGATAGTCGAACACTTCGTCGGCGCCGAGGGATTTAACCAGAGTGTGATTCCTCGGCGAAGCGGTCGCGAGGATCCGAAGGCCGGGGACGGGCGAGGCGCGAGCGAGCTGAACAACAAACTGTCCCAGAGTAGAAGAGGCGCCGTAGACGAGAAGTGTGAGAGGCTTGGAGGGGGAGGTCGGCTTGACCGGAGTCGGCGAGTTGGGAAAGGAGAAGGGAGCGGCCAATCCGAGACGTTCCCAGAGAGCCTGTGGTCGAGAAGTGAGCATCAGCAGATGCGCACAGCTTTTGAGGTGATCTGGCACCTACTTGAGCCGCGGTGAGAGCGCAGAGGGGTACAGCAGCGGCAATTTCTTGCGAGACGTCGGAGGGAACGTGAAAGGCCGTCTCCGCCTGACTGACGGCGTACTCGGCGAAGGCGCCAGGAAGGTCGTTAGGCGTACACGCTGTAAGGCACTTGTCAGCTTGAGAGTCTGCGACCGAGGAGAAGGGCAGCGCACCGCCGTGAAGGAAGGTGGCGACTCGGTCGCCAATCTGGAAGCCAGTCACGCTCTTTCCTGCAAGTGCTTGGGGTCAGGCTCCGATCACATAGTCTGGCAGTATACATGAGACTCACCCAGCTCAACCACAGTGCCCGACAAGTCGCTGCCGATGACCCGAGTCTCGCTTGTCTTGATGGGAAAGTAGGCGTAGCGAGAGTCGACGAGGTTGAGGGCGATGGCTTCCACCTTGATAAGGATCTCGTCGTCTCCGGGGCTGGCGATGGATAGGGTCAGCAGAGCAACACAGCCGAGGTGAACGAGGGAACGTACGGAGGGCGAGTGACGGTCGAGAGAGCTGCAACTGGTCGACCTTCGGCTGAGGTGGTGGCGATGAGAGCTTGCATGTTCGACTAGCGAGTCTGTAACTGAGAGCGCAAGCAAGTGAAGAATGGAACGAAGGAGAGGAAGGACTGGATGGACAGGTCGAGATGAAGCTCCACCTGGGAGCTGAGTCAAGATGTGCCTGGAGCCCCGTCCATCTCCCTACTTTGCCGATAGCTTGCATAAGCGAGCTGGAGAGCTGCAGCGGAGGCGATAGGATACGAAGCGATTGTACTTGAGGAGGCAAGCGAATCTTGAACTCTTTGCCGAAAGCTCACTCGTCTCGGACTCTGCAAGGCGTGTCATATATCATCTGCGAGGGTATGTAGCAACAAGAGGGAGGGAGGCGGGGAGCACAGATACACTACCAGTAGGTAGACGAGCGATGAGGGACCATCAAGGGGACCTTTGCCGCGGTTCGGCGCTTCTTCTCCTGCATCCACCTGTGAACGCCGAGAGGAATTAGCTCGACTTCAACGAAGGGGAGAGAGAACATAGCTCACCTCGACATCCACTCTTTCATCTTGTCCCTCGAAGCAGCCGTATGCACGTTGACGGTGGGGATGATCTTGCCGTAGTCGAGCGAGAGGGCGAAGCAGGTGAGTCTGCGAGCGAGCGGCGGGTCAGCTTCGACTCGTGGACGACTCGTGGAGATCACGACAATAGCGAGAGTGAGACTCGCTCGTAAAAGGACGAATGCTCCGAGTAGGGCACGCCGTAGGCGAGGCAGGTCGAGGTCGAATCGCGTTGAGGGTCTGCGAGATTGAACATGATCAGCATCAGCTCCGGACGAGGGGATCGCTACAGCCGGCACTCACACATTCCAGCTGGTGAAAACTTCCTTGTCTTTTCGCGTTCGATGATCTTGGCGATGGAGGGAGTTTTCTCGAACGACTTGCCCTCGCCGCGATAGGTCCATCCTGCTCGGCGAAGGCAGGTCAGCAAGCCAGCTCTCGCCTTCGCCTTCGTCACCGCTCCACTCACCAGTCGGCCTCAATCCGATGCACTTGGTGAACCCTCCTTCCATCCTCCCTGCGCTGTACTTGCCGAGGTAGTCGGCGAGAGCGTCGTGCTTGATCTCTTGCAGCCAGCAGACGTGCACTTGGGCTTCGAGGGGGTTGCGAGTGATGAGCGAGTGGAGTTCGGGGTCGTCTTGCGCCTTGAGGATGGCGAGCTTCTTGTCGTCGCAGTAGATCTTGGTCTCAAGCGCTCGGGCGATGCCTGTTGAACGACGAGAGGTCAGCGGAAAGCCATGTAGAGACACAAGAATAGGTAGCACACCCTTGACGATCCTGTGTGAGAGTACAGAGAGTCAGCGAAGCCCGGCACGGAGCTATAAGGCAAGCCCAACTCACCTCTCCTTGCCAATCGAGTAAGTCCCGACCAAGACGAGCAGCTTCTCCCTCTTCCTCGACTTGACGACTGGCTTCTCCTCCTCGTTCTTAACAGCTCCCGCGACGCCCTCGCCCTCCTCTCCGGTCTCCATCTCCAACAGCAGCCTCTCCGCCTCGGCGTCCTCCTCCTCCTTCTTCGCCTTCCCCTCCTTCAACCACCCCTTCATCATCCCCACCTGCCTCACTTGCTCCTCCCCTCCTGTCCTCCCCAACGCCTCCTCGTCCCCATCCAACACCCGCTCCCTCACGAGCTGAGCGCACGCCGAGACGACGAGCTCCTGCGCGGGGAAGCAGTACTTGGCGTCGAGGTAGGTCGTGTCGAGGTACACGGCGTCCATACGTTTGCCTGCCATCGCTGGGTGGGTAAGGTGGTCGGGAGAGGCGCGGAAGTCTGCGCGAGCGGGAGGAGGAGGATTAGTGAGGGAGGGAGTGAGGGAGGGGAGCGTGAGGAGGAGCAAGACTGACCACCGCAGTGCAGGTAACGGAAGATGCGCTTGGGGTTCTTGCTGTAGGCGCTCTTGGGGTCGGTATGAGGACCTTCGAAGAGGAACAGGACCGAGCCGGGGCAGCTGTGTTGTAGCATCGTCAGCGAGCGCTCGACATCGCCGAAGGAGGACGACGAACTGGTTGGCGTCAATGAGGGTGACGTCGATGCCTTCGACCTTGACCGTCTTGTTCATCGGTAGGACCTTGAGGTACTCGTCCTTGACGTTGAGCTTCAGCTTGATGAGGTTGGCCGTCCTGCGAGCGAGAGGGGGAGGTCAGCTCGCCGTCCTCGCCCTCGTCGTCGTCGAAAGAGAGAACGTACGTGAGCGAGCAGTAGATGGGGCCATAGCTCCAGCTGCTGCTAAGGTTTTGGTCTGCGATGGGAGGGTTAGCGAAGAAGCGCGGAAGAACGTCGAGCTCGGACGAACAGTGGTCGGCTGAGTGGGGCGAGCGGGTCAGCGTCGGTAGGCGAGAGACCGAGGTGCAGACTCACAGTGAGCATGCGAGAGAAAGTAGCCTTTGCAGCCTTCAATCTTGTTGTAGCGGAAGGCGTCGACCTGTTCGAGTTTGGTCGTCAGCGAAACCCCTCCCCTCGAACCGCTCCGACTCACCGTCACCTCCATTCCCTCGATCCACTTGTAGAACGGCACAGCCTTCGTCTCTCCCTTCGCTACCCTTCCTTTCCTCTTGTCCGCTTCCTCGGCCTCTTTCCACTGCTTATTCTCGACATGGCCCGTCATGAGCGCCGTGAAGGCGTTCGGTATGGAGGGACCGCCGGCGGGCATGCCAAAGGTAGGGAGGTAGGAGAGTGGTCGACGAGGTGCTTTGTCGCTGGTAAAGGGCTTGGAGGGGAGAGCCGGCTTCTTGTCGGCGGAGACCTTGGACTTCGAGGAGGAAGAGGCGACGGGCGCCGAATCGACGGCGGGTGTGCGAGAGCGGAAGAGGGAGGATATGGGAGCGAAGAAGCCGCCTGCGTTGGACTTGGGACCGTCGAGGCAGATGTTGACGTGGGCTTGACGTTTCTGCGAGCGAGGATAGATGTGAGCTCGGCGGCTCGGCGATGAGGCGAAGTCAACTAACCGATTCGGGGAGAGAGGAGAGCACTAGCGAGCACACAGGACACATTGCATCGTCTTTGGTAGACGGCTCCAGGTCCTTCGAGCTGCCCTGTACTACCACATCGTCGCTCTCGTCGTCCTCGCCGACCGGCGGCACCTCAAACTCCCCATCATCCTCGCTTGCAACCTCCATCGGCGGCTCCTCACCCCACTCATCCTCCAGCAAAGCTTCTTCTTCCGGCGTCTCGGCGCGAAAGAGCGGGTTCTGCTCTCCTTCTGCTCCCTCCGAAGGTCCATCGTCCAGCACGACGGCCTCATCGTCTCCCCATTGACTGTCCTCGCCTGGCTCGCTCTTTGACGACTCGGCCAGCGGCGTATCGACCTTTACGGCTCCGCTGGCTCCCGCTCTCTCGGCCTGCACCTTGCTCGTCGTCGCCGATGCTCCGACTCCGTCGTCCATCGCAGCGTCGAGATCGCCTTCTGAATTCGGCTCGGCAGGCGTCTGCTGCTCGACGACGCCGGAGACCATTCCCTGATCCTGCTCCACCTGCTTCTGCTTCCCTTTGTACTTGATGTCCTGTCCAGTCGCAGGAGTCGCCACTTGTCCTGACGTCGACGCGTCGAGGCGGGGCAGCTTTGGTTTTGGTTCGAGGATCTCAATGTCGCTATCGTCCGTGTCGACATGTATCAATTCCACCTTCTTGCGATTGACGACCTTCTTGGGCTTCTTGGTAGCGGTGGATTTGGTCGAAGAGGTGCTCTTGCGAGAGGCGGTGGTCGAGCGAGCGGGGGAAGCCGTAGTAGTAGTGCGAGGAGGGGAGAAGAAGGTGTCGAGGGAGGGAGGTTTCCGCTTGCTTTTGCTGCTAGTTGAAGCCATCTGAAGCGGTACAGCGCTGTAAGGAGTGAGTCCGAGTTCTTGGAGCGAGCGAGAGGTCGAAGCGAGAGAGGCTCTCCTTCTTACGCCTACCTCGCTACAACTCGTCGATCATGTCTGTTCGGTCGCTTCAATCACTACGAGCACTCGCTGCACAAGCTACTACTGCTGCACCTCAACACATTCGCTCCTTCGCTTCCTCTGCTCAAGCTTCCACTTCAAAACTCTCGCCTCTCAACAAGACTACCATCGCCCGTCAGCAACGAGCAGCAAGGGGTGCAGGAAAGCACGCCAAGACTAAAGAGGCGGATACTCTCCCGCTGGAAGAAGCTGCAAAGGTCCTCCAGGTGAGCTATAACTCTCTGACCTTCCTCCCTTCTCCTTCCGACCGCTCCTCGGCGCTCAGCTAACCCTTTGCTGGGCGATCTTGTACAGGCCTGGTCAATCGCTACTCCTAACGCTGCCTATGAGATCAACATCACCACCAAGCCTTCTTCCTCCATCCAACTCAACGCCCTCCGCGGTCGCGTCTTCCTGCCTCACTCCTGCGCCTCAAACACCAAATCCACCCTCCTCGTCGTCTTCGCCCAAGGTCCCGCCGCCGTACAGGCTCGTGCTGCCGGAGCCGACGTCGTCGGCGGAGAGGAGCTCGTTGAGCAGATCCTCTCGGGAGAGCTCAGCCCCGACAAGCTCATCACTACCCCCGACCTCCTCAGCCTGTTCAACAGGAATCCTACCCTCGCCAGGACCCTCGGACCCAAGGGACTGATGCCCAGTGTCAAGCGTGGCACCGTAGCGACCGATATCGCCCAGGCCGTCAAGGAGGCGAGGGGTGGATTAGACTGGAAGGGAGATTCCAAGGGTGTCGTTCGTGCTGGTGAGTGCTGGAAGATACGAACGATTTCGGACGATGTAGCTGATCATGCTCCCTACCCCTACAGCTATCGGAAGGGTTCGTTTCACCCTTACTCAAGCTTCCCCCCTGCGCCGAAAGCTGACCTTCCGTCCTCCTCACAGCTGCACTTCACCGGCGATGCTCTGCAGGACAACGTCCACACCCTTCTTGCATCTGTCTCGGATATCGCTCTCGGTGGATCTGGTGTTGTCAACGGCACTCCCGCACGGACAAAGCGACGTGAGTTCGACCGTTCGCCGAGCTCTCTCCCCCCCGCCGTAGCTAACTCGCCTTCACTTACAGCGGCCATCACTCGTGTTCTCCTCTCCTCGACTCAGGGACCAGGGATCGTCCTCGCTGATGTGTAGATTCGTAGATCGTAATCGCAATATCCAAGCTAAACTTATCGCCGAGCCCGACCGCGAGCCTCGAGCTATCGTCTCCCCTTCTCGGCAGCTGCCCCTTCCTTCTCTTCACCACTACGCCTGCCTCGTCGGCCTCACATACTTCCTTAACTCCTCCACCAACTTCTCATCACCCTTCGCCAACTCCCTCAACCCCACCTCATCCAAGAAACGATGATCCTCCCAATGAAAACCCGGCACCACCACCTCCGAGATCAAGCACCCCGTCCTCTCCTTCTTCTCCCCATCCTCTCCCGCCGCCTTGAGGTCCTCCTCGGGCAACTCGCTCGCCTTCCACCACCCTCCGCCAACGAAGAGCTGCTTGACCTCCCCGACCGAGCTGTTCGGTCCCATGATGACGCGGTTGATCTCAGGTCGGGAGGTCTGCGGGTTGACGAGAGTGTAGAGAGCCCGACCGGAGTGGTGCAGGTGGAAGGTCTGATCTCGCCGGCACCGAGAAGCTCGGGTTAGTTCTATCTCGGCGAAGAAAGACCCGGCCAGAGACGCACAGCAGACTTGTTCATGTGCATTCTACCTCGCGGAGAAGCAAAACTGAGAAGGTAGTAGATCTGCGTAGCGAGCGAGCGGGACGATCCATCTGTTGCGGAGTAAGCGTCCTGTCCAGCTTCGGGACGGCTCTGTGAGGAAGCAGGAGCTCACCGGCGAAAGGAGAAGGCACTTCCTCATTGATGATCTCGGTCTGCACGAAGAATCCGCCTTCGGGGTGCTCTGCAGGCGAGCGTGGGACAAACGTCAGACGGAGTCGGGGAACGATAAGCAGTGAGAGCGCACCTTCGAGGTTGTAGATCTTGATCAGTGAGGAGTTGGTCTCTGGGTAGTCGTAGGAAGCCATGGTCGAGGTGAAGAGGCCGGACGAGGCGAGCAAGCGAAGTGGAGGAGGGAGAGAGTCGAGAGCTCGGCTTGCGCCGTTCAGACTCGACTCTGTGCACTGCCTCGAAGCAGTAGACCTGCGATGGAAAGTAGAAGTAGCGCGATCTCCAACCGACAAGCTTGCTCTACAGCCTCTTCGGGCGCCGGAAGGGAAAGTATCAGCTTCGCCGAGCTCGCTTCCGAACCCCGGTTCTGCACGTCTATTGGGCTCGTTCTATGTCCCTTGATACCTTGAACTCTAAGCTATCCCATGCAGCACCCGCCTTACGACCTCTCGCACCCTCCCGACAACCTTGTCGATGTGACTGCAAAATGAAAGGATCAGCTTCAGCGCCGAGCTCGCCCTCAGACTCTCAGCTAGACTCACCGCTCTCCCGTGGGTGTCAATCGAAGTATGAGAGCAATCAAAAGCGGGAGCGACACCTTGAGAGCCCGCTTGAGGTAGCGCCAGCGTACACGGCTCCCGACGTGGACGACAACCAACGCCGAACCCTTCTTTGAGGCGTCGGGCACACGCTCAACTGCCTTCCAGTCGTTCCATCGGATGAAGCAAGTCTCTTTGAGCAATCCAACTGTATGAGGGGTCAGAGGGATCAGAGGTAGCAACGTCGAAGAGGGAGGAGGAGCGCCGAGTATCGTTCGCTCAGATGAGACGGGGGCGAAAGGCAGACTCACAGCCCGTCTTCCAGTGATGTACTGTATGGAGACCGTTCCCGTCGATCCTGAACCAGTTGGAGCAGAGCGACGAGTTGGTAGTCGACCGCGCGAGGTTTTCCTGAATCTCGGCGTTAAGGCGTTCGAACGGCTCCTGCTTCGGCTGGATCGAAGAGAGGTTGTTGTCCACCATGCCCTTGACGAGTCGGGCGATGAAGAGAGTCTTCGCCCCGATGGTAAAACCCCAGGAAGTGGAGGCCGCATTCGCACCGATTACGGTGAAATGGTTCGGGAAGGACGGGACGGCAACGCCGAGGTAGGCTTGAGGACCGCCCAGGGACTTCCAGTACTCTTGTAGCTCAATGCCACCTTCTCCCTTGAGGCCGATGTTGAGCCCAAGGCCATGTTGAGCGACGTCGGCTCCCTGGCAAAGAGAGAGAGTCAGTCTCGGCGATGACCTGTTCGAGTCGACGGGCTCACCGTGGCAAAGATGATGACATCGAAAGGGTGAGAGGTGCCGTCCGAGGTCACTAGACCCTCTTCGTTCACGCTGAGGTGTTCATCCCTGACGAGATGCACGTTGTCCCGGTGCAGCGACTTGAGCCAGTCGAAGTCGAGGGCCACTCGCTTGCAGCCGAGGGGATACGATGGGCGGAGGAGCTCGAGGTATTGGGAGGGAGCTTGATCGGCGAGGTATGTGAGTAGCTCCTTCTCCTGGGTGGTCGGCGATGGGGATAGGTTCGCCAGCGTCTTCCAGTAGGCGTTCGACTATCGCCGAAAAAGGGCCGGCGGAGATAATCAGTGATAGGATTAGCCACGAGCTCTGCGGGGACACAGCCGTCGAAATGAGCCCACCTCGAGGAAGAGAGAGAAGCGGTACACTCGCTGCACGCCTGGAAGCCAGCGGAAGGCGAACTTGACGAGCGCCGAGTACTTGAGGTTGTGCTTGGGGATGAAGTAGCCGCCGCTCCTGATGAAGTGGGTAAGCTGCACGCCGGGGATAGCAGCCACGCCGGGCTGTAGAGTGTATAGAGGAGACGGAGCGTCAGTAACCTAGGCAGCAGGTCCCTCCCAGAGACAGAAGCCGAGCAGAGCCCATCGCCGAGCTTCCTCATGCTCGCCGGATTAGTCACTCACCACAAGCTGTATGCCACTAGAACCATTACCGACCACGGCTACCCTCTTGTTGGTGAAGTCGACGTCTGAGCGCCATCGAAGGTTGTGGAACTGAATGCCCTTGAACGAGGAGAGGCTTGGAAGCTTCGGGATGAGCGGAGTTGAGAGAGGTCCGTTGGCCGAGATGAGGACGTCGACCATGAAGTCGTAAGTCTCTCCCGAAGGCTGCTGCTTGAGCGTGAGTGTGTGTGACTGAGTCTCCTCCGACCAGCTCGATCCCATCCACTCGGTGTTGAAGCGGAAGAGCTTTTGGAGCTCTGCAAAGCAGCAGATATTAGCCACTTGAGTCTACGGGTGAAATTAAACTCAACCTGTGAAAGAAGCTACAACTCACCATACTTGACGATCAGTCCTTTCCAGTACTCGAGCACCTCGGGCTGCGAAGCGTAGACGGTCGACCATTCGGCTTTGAGATCCGAGTAGAGTGAGTCTGTTGAGGTATAGAAGTCAGAGAAAGGCTCTCAAGATACATGGACAGCTTCTGGTGCCCACAAAGATGGATAGGGACGTCGACGCCTGTCGAGAACAAAGCAGGGTCAGCGCCGAGCTCGAGCACCGAGCCGAGTCGGATGTCGCCTAACCTGCGCCAGGCCACTTCGAGTCTCGCCAGATACCACCGGGCTCAGATGCTTTTTCGAAGATCTGTCGTCAAGCCAGCGAAAGCCGAAAGCCGTCAGCTCCTTTCCTGCCTTCGGCGTTGAGGCCCGAAACCTGACTCACCGTGATTTCGACCTTGTTACCGAGCTGCTCCTTGAGCCGGATAGCTTGCGCAATACCTGCGATAAGAGAGAGTTAGCGAACTGGACGCTGACCCTCTGGAGCCTCGTGAGTTGCTCTCAAGCTCGGCGCAGCTCACCTGAGATGCCACCTCCCACGATTCCTACTCGGATCGGCGCGCGGTGACTGTAGGACATCGAGAAAAGTCTGTGGGAGACGATGAAGCGACCAATGCAAAGACAAGCTCAGCCGGCCGACTCGCTTCCATCTCCCGCGAGTCTCGCGTGCTCGTCCACCACGAAGGCGAAAGAACCCGGCTCGGGTGAGCTTCCGAGTGAGCAAGCAAGGCCGGAGCCGAACACTGCCCTACGAGTGAAGAGTGGGCGAACGAAGGCGAGTTGCGGTCGAGAAATGCGAAAAGCGGAGGAGAAACGAGGTCAATACTCGCTCGCTGCTGAGTCGGCAAGAGGTGAGATCGAACAAGATGTGCTATTGAGTTGCAAGGGGGTGTCATTATACAAGTAGAATCTATCCACAAACAAGACGGTGAACGACAATATATTGCTGCTGCTGCTGCTAAAATCCAAGCTCGGCGACTTCGATCAATCCTCCTCGCGCTCCAACGGCTCATAAGGCTGCTTCCCCCTCCCCTTCCACCACCTCCACCCCACAAACCCAGCAACACCAAGCACGACCACCACACTCAACACGATCCATAAGATCCACAAGCGACGGAACCACCCCGGCTCATAAGGGAGGAGGACCGAGTCGATGAGGAGGACGCCTCCCGCCGCTGCGAGTCGAGGGGTCGCAAAGCCAAAGGGAAGGCCAGGGATATAGGCGTCCGACTCTCCGCTGCCGCCGCCGTGGGAAGGATCCCTCTCCTCGTCGAGGAACCAAGGCGAGGCTCGACCGTACGAGACGACTCGTGCTGAGTCGGTCTGCCCGCCCGTCCCTCTCACGCTCTTGATGCCCACCAGCCAGCCCTCCTCGCCCCACCTCCTAAACGCCACTTTGCCGTAACTACTTCCCCCACCCTCGCTCTTGTCCAACAACGTCGAATAGGCCTTCTCATCGCTGAGGAGGAGGGGTCGTCCATCGGGCGTGAGAGGGGCGAAAGCGTCGGTGGGGATGATGTGCAGGCGCACGAGGGCGGACAGAGCAGGAGGATGCGAGAGGTAGTAGGTGAGGTTCAGGCGGCTGAGGGCCTTGTCGGTGGGGCAGAGGATGGTGTAGGCGCGAGGAGGGGGCGAGGAGGACGAGCGGTGCTTGGTGCGCTTCTTGCTCTTCTTGAGCGATGAGGTCGAGAGAGCGAACGAGTCGTCGTCGTCCTCCTCGGGTGGCTCGTCGCCGTCGAGGACCCATGACATGTTGGCCGCGCGGATGAGGTCGACCATCGTGTTGGCTCTGGCGCCTTGCAGCAGCTTGGGGATGGTGATGTCAAGCTCTGGGGGAAGCTCGACCTGGTCGATGATGTGAATGACGCCAGTGGAGGTAAGAATGTCGCCCTCAATAATCTTGGCGTCCCTCGTCTCGCCGTTGGCTGGCAATCCCGCCGAGGTCGGTCCATGCACCGTCAACGTGCCGTTCGTGCCGTCGCGCTCGACGTAGATCTCGGCGTTATCAAGCGTAGGGTACCGGACTGCTCCGCCGAGGGGGAACTCGTCGAGGTAGACAATCTCGTCGATGGCGTGGTAGCGGACGACGGAGCGGAGTTCGATGCGCGCGAGCGGGAGGAGGAGGTAGGACATGACGAGGCCGAGGGAGGTGAAGGCGTTGTTCTCGGGGACGAGATAGGTGACGGCGGGTTGGCGCGAGAGGACCTTGTCGAGCGAGGCGGCGTAGACTGACGCGACGAAGGTTGAGAGTCGGAGGTCGGAGACGGCTTCGTTGATGACGGACGAAGGGGGTTCGAGGACAGAGGAGATGAGGTAGATGATGGAGTTGCCGACGAGGACTGTAGATGGAACGCGGGGAGGTCAGCTCGGCGCGAAGCTCTCTCGCCGCTCAGACTCAGACTCACCAGGCTCAGCCACGACGTTCGCCCCACCGAATCCCACCACATCCAACTTCTTCTTCTCCTTCTCCTTCCCCACCGCCCCTCCAATCCAACCAAACAGCCCACCATCCCCCCCACCCGGCGTCTCAGGCGTCTGCACACTCACCGACAACTGCTGCCTCGCACCCTTGAGATTCTCCCCCCTCAACTCCGTGCCCACGAGCATCCCATCCTCGAGATCCTCGGTCGTCCATTTCCCGTGCACGATATGGTACTCGAGCACTTCTTTGAGAGCGTCGCTACCTGGCGCAGGGAGGGCTCGACCGCTGAGGAGCGCGTCGCCTTCCTCGCCCTCCCAATCGGCGAAGAAGGGAGCGAAAGTACGACTATCGAGCACCTCGTCGCGCGGAGCCAGGATCGTGTAGGCCTTGCGTTTCGTCGAGTCGGCGAAAGAGGCGAGAGGCTGCTGCGTGGCGTCGATGTTGGAAGAGAAGGGAGGAGGAGGGAGGATCGCGGTGGCGGGTTCGTCGGAGGGAATTTGGACGTAGTGCGAAAGGTTGACGGAGCGGAGGAGGGAGACGAAACGGGTGCAGTTGAGAGCGATTAGGTACTTCTCGGCGGTGAGGGAGAGGGTGCCGGAGGGGAGGAGGAGGGTGGGGACGGTGTGGATGACGCCTGTTGTGAGACGATAGTTAGCTATGTAGATCGAGCGTGAGAGCCAGCGCCGGACGTACCGTTCATCGCGAGAATGTCGGGCGTGGAGACTGCCGTGCCGTTGACGAGAGCGGGCGCCCCATCCTCCCCAGGAGTGACCTCCAGGGTGTTGTTCCAGACCGTCTTGACTGTGAAGAGTATACCAGAGTCAGCACCACCGATCTACATTCGGAGGACCGACGTCGCCGCCATCGCCGAGCTCAGAAAGCGACAACTCACCCTTGGCCGATCCCTTGCCATCCTCGCCCAGCAACTCGGGCAGGTATCCCACTTTGCCTCCTCCAGCACCCTCCCTCGACGCGCCGTCACCAAAGATCTCCGAGAGGTCCTGCTCTGCGAAGCCCGACTTGAGGTATCGGCTGCGAGAACGTGGGCAGAGTCAGTCGTCTGCGTGCAGAGCAGGATAGCGGCAAAGGAGACCTACAGCTCCAGCTCAGAGAGTGAGTCCCATGCTTCATTGATGGGAGCGAAGAGGGTGAGGTGAGGGGCGGTCGAGATGTAATCGAGGACGGCCGGAGGAAGGAGGGCGGCGAGGGTCGAGAGGTCGGGGTTAGTGCGAATGTGGGTAGCTGTAGGGACAGAAGGGTTAGCTGTGCTGTTAGATATAGAGTCGAGAAACCCACCTAAATCGACCGGCTTGCGCAAGACGGCATCAATCGCGAGCAGCTCGCCATTGTCGGCCCTCTGCAGCTTCCCTTTGACCCTAGCGCCTCCATCTCCCTTCCAATCTCCTCCAATCCAAACATCCTCCTCCGTCTCCCCTTTACGAACAAGACGAACGCGCTGTCCCTGAGCTCTGAGCAATCCCTCGACGGTGCCGTCCGGTGCATCGGGGTCGGGCTTGTCGGGTGGCGAGCCTGGGAGGGAAGGTGGGGCGGGGAAGGACTTGTTGTAGGGTGATAGGGAGGGGTGGTAGAGAGATTCTTGGAGGGTGGGTACGTTGAGGGGGAGCGCCGAGGGAGGGTGGTAAGCGGGGGAGGAGAGCGAGTCGTTGGAAGGAGTGGGGAAGAGGGTGTAGTTGAAGATGTGGTACAGGAGAGTATCACGGAGAGCGAGTTGTAGGTTATCGTGTTGATGGTGCTCCTGCGCTTGCTGTGCTACTACAGGCTGAGTGGCCCAAGTCCAGAGGGAGGGAGGAGGTGCGTCTGCTGCTGCTGTAGCCGAATCGAGTTGTTTCCTCTCCCTTTTAATCTCTTGTTTAATAGCCTCGTTGGTAGGTGCCCAGAGAGTGGAACCGTTGAGTTCGTTGATGGTAGGGATCAAGCGAGCGCGTTGGAGAGCCGAGAGGAGGAGCGAGTGCTGAGGTGAAGCCGAGAGTAAGTCGACTAATGAGGTAGATTGGGCTATAAGTTGTGCTGTAGTTGATGCTACGAGGGCTAATAGCACCCCTAGCAGCCGTGTCTTCATCGTGGTCCTAGTCGAGTCGAATTGGCTAAGTCAGACCTTCGCAGCCGAGCCAGAGAGTCAGACCAACTGGGCGAAGAGAGGAGTCAAGCAAGCTACTTTCGCCCGAGCAGGAGCAGAATGACCGTGATTGTGATACAATTTGAGTGCTGTCTTGTCTGCTTAAAATGGCGAACAAAGAGGACCTCCCGAGTGCTCACTCGCGCCATCGGCCAAGTCAGCTCGGCAAAGGCGAATCTCTCTTTCTCCTTCCTCATCCTTCGCCTCGCTCGCAAACCTCGCTTTTCGCCCTCTCAGCTTCCGAGCTACCTATCAGGCTACACGCTCAGCCCTCGCTGCACCCTCTTGCACCTCTCCCTCCCTCTCTCCGCCTTCAAAGAGTCAACCCCGCACGCAACGCGCACGCCTTCGCGCCTCGAATCCCACTTCAAAGGACCCTACAGAACACCCTACATGTCCTCCCGCTGGCACGCACTCGCCATGTCCTCCTACACCACCCAACTCCCTCCTTCCGAAGAGTCCTACAGCTTCCACAAATCAACCGACGATTCCAGCGCACTCTCGCACCTTCCTCGCCTCGACTCGTACCGCTCCTCTTCCCATTCCAGCTCGGGCAGCAGCTCTTCGGACGGTCTACGCACTCCTCCCCTCTCGCCCAATTTTCCTTCCCTCAACGATAACAAGCAACTCATCGTCGGCGTCGACGATCTCAGCTGGGCCGACGAGGTCGCCCTACAGGAAGCCAAGGAGCCTTTGCACCCTATGTGAGTACATAAATACATCTCTGCATCTCTCTACTGCTACAAACCTTGCCGATGCCTAAAATTCGAACCCCTCGCTGACCACACCTCGGTCTTCCCAACAGCTTCTCCCTCTCCCCTCAATCCCTCGCCCCTCCTCCCGCACCCAAGCCCACCGCCGCTCCCACCCCCACTCCCACCCCCACTGTCAACCTCACCGCACCCCGCAAGCTCGCCAAAGCGGCTCCCTCGCCTCCTCCCCCCTCACGCGAGTACGAAGAAGCTCGGCGCGGGCGGTCGCGCTGGCCGCGCTTGCTCTGGAGGTCCGAGGTCGATGGCGACGCCATGGAGGTGCTCGAGGCGTATCATCAGAGGGCGGTGGGGGGGCCGTTGCCCGTTTTGAAGAGCAGGACGCCGAGGGAGGGGGTCAGGAGGTGGAGCAGGGAGATGGAGAAGGCGGGACTTTGATTCCGAGCTGCTGCTGGTCAGGCTGTTGATAGGACGTTTTTCGCTCTTTGTTAGTACCCTTCGCTTTCTATAATTTCTCCCCTCCCCTTCGTTTGCAGCTTGTAGCAATATCATGTCGGCCTCAACGGCTCCCCTCCCCTCCCTCTCAGCCTCACTCGACCGAGCTCGGCGAAATGACCTCTGCTGCTTCTGGATCGGCTCGCTAGGGCTGTCACTTGCTCCGACACCTCTCAGCGCCCTCGCGACCCTTCGCTGTACCCCAACACCTCACCGGCGACCCATCTTAAAATTGCCTCATCGGCTGCTCCAGTTGCGCCGAGAGGGTGCGCTCAGTCGAGCTCGAGTCAAGCTGAGGGTCACAAGCGTCAAGGTGCACAAAGCGTGATGCATCGCACCAATTTCGCCATGGATGGGCAAGAGACTCAGAGCTCAAGGCAAGACGTGCAATCCCGGCGAACGAATTCAGGACCTCGCCGCCGAAGGGGCCAGAAGAGCGTGCGATGGCGAGCACGATCTCGAGAGAGAGTGCGATGGGACACAAGATGGCGTGACGGAAGCCTCGAGCTGCCTGCAGCCCATGAAAATGGCAGAAGCGAGTCTGACGTCGAAGCTGAAACTCTCGCTCAATCCTCGGCGGCTTGAGAAGCGGAACCCAATCCTTTTACAACCGTAAGAAGTCTACCTTGAAGCCAACGGCTTATCTTTCGTCTCTCTACCGACCTCTACACCAGCCCCCTTCAGGCCTTCTCCGAGCTCGGCGATCCAGGCAGCGTCCCCACCGAGTCACTCCCCTTCTCCACCGCATGGGAGCCATACACCAAGGCCTCCGCCTCCCTCGTCTCCTTCTCCCCCCTTCCCCAGTACGTCACCCCAATCTCCTTGATGACAAACCAAGCGGGCACGACGGCCACGGCCCAGAGAGCGAAATTGAGCGCCGAGGCGCCGATCAAGCCGAACGACTCGACGGCGTTCAAGCCATAACTGACGGCCTGGGCGGCGGACTCGGTGGCGCGCAGGAGACCGCCGATGCGGATGATGTCGGCGGGCTCTTCGACCACTGTGGTGGTGGAGAGAGAGGGTCGGTTAGCGAGGGAGCGCCGAGTTGAGGTAGAGCGGTCAGGTCTCGAGCGACCGAGGAAGCATGGGAGAATAGAGACAGGAGAGGAAAGACAGAAGAGCAAGCTTACGAGTACCGCAAACGAAGTAGAGGTAGAGGTAGTTGAGCTGGAAGCCCGTGACAAGGAAGAGGTACAGGGCAAACGCCTTGCCAAACCCCTCATCCGACCAATCGTACACCTTGCCCGAATCGTGCAGCTGCTTGGTGATGATGGTGGACCACACCCACCAGCAGCCCTGCAGTCCCATGGCGATACCGAAGGCGGCGCGAGCGCGAGTCTTGAGCGAGATGTTCTTGCGGTCGAGTAGGAAGCCGAGGAGGTTGCCGGCGACGATGGCGACAACTCCGGAGAGGAAGGAGCCGAGGGCGCGGCCGCGGACGGAGAAGGCCTGTTGAGGGAGGGAGAGGGACGGAAGGTCAGTTTTTCGCTCGGCGCTGACGTCGGTCGACGGCCCAGAACTTACGAGGGCGGTGTAAGTGTACGAGTACGACTCGGGGAAGACGGTGCAGACGATAAGAGGGACGATGAGGAGGAACTAAGGGTGTAGAGCTGGTTAACGACCGTCCGAGCGACGGCAGCGCCGAGACGTTCGCGGCTCACCCGCTTGGTGAAGAACAGACGACCAGCAGCGTTGATCTCGTGAAGGAGGCCAGTGGTGACGAACAAGCGAACGGGAAGGCCGTCGGTACGCTGAACCTTCTTGGGCGAGGGGAGGAAGAAGGCGAGGAAGGGTCCGATGGCCTGCGCAAGAGAAACCGTCGGCGTTTGGCTCAGTAGGCAATCTGAACAGGCGCTGATGAAGCAGTGAGCTACACACCTGAATAGCGATGAAGACGAGGTAGACCTTGGGGTTGACCTTGCCGGCTCCCGAGCGCTTGGCGTTGAGGCCGAGCTGAGGAGAGGAAGAGGGCGAGGTGAGTTCGAGCGCTCCTGTCAGTGATCAAGCGAGAGATGGGCGAGAGCAGCCTACGTTGACGGCTCCTCCCAGAATTTGTCCTCCAACTCGGAACGAGAGCCACCAGCCCAAGAAACGACCTTGATTCTCGGGCTCGGGGTAGGAGAGGGCGATGGCAGCCTCGATAGCCCCTGGAAAAGCAGAAGACGGGTCAGTTGGATGCAGCGGAGCGGATTCCATGAGGCAAGTGTCACGAGGCAGCGATATGGGGAGGAGCGTTGCGAAACGTACAGAACGTGCCGGCCGAGATTCCGCAGAGGGCGGCGCCGAGAAGGATGAACCACCGGTTATCGAAGACGTTGTTGCAGTACAGTCCAGCAGCGTATGGTGCGTATCCAGCAGCGCCGAAAAAGAGGGTCCACTGTAAGGAGAGGCGGGTCAGCTTTGGTTCAGCGAAGGGAAAGGCTCGGCGCAGGGAAGGCTCGGCGCGAGGAAGGGCTCGGCGCACCTTGACTCCGATGTATCGAACGATGGCCGAGGTGAGGAAGGCGGTGAGGACCATAAGACAGAAGGTGAGGGCGTTACTGGTGTTGGTGAGGTAAGGAGTAGCCTGTCCTCCGGCGCCTGCGAGAAGACGGTCAGCGCTTGATCGCCGAGCTGTACACCGCCGTATCGCCGAATATTGGCGAGGCGGCGGCACCGTCGAAAGGGGAGAACAGAAGAAGATTCAGACGAGGCGACCTACCGAGCGAGTTCATGGCGCCTGTCCAGTTTAAAACGGCAAGTCAGCGCCGAGCCGCAGGAAAGTAAGCGCCGAGCAAGAATGAAGCACTGACCCCAGATACCGGGGGCTGCAAGGTTACAGAGACCGAGAACCGTCGCCGCAAACCAGGTCGAGCGGTACCAGAGGATCTTGCGAGGGGTAGCCGAAGTCGGCGAAGCTTCGAGGTTGGGGGACGACATCTTGCTGGGTCGACGTAGGAGCTGAGAAGGGGTGCAGTGAGCGGTTCAGGGGGCCGTGACAGGGGTGAGGGGTGTCTGAACAGCGGAGATGGTAGGACGAGCGGAAAGAAAGGCTCAGAACCAGCTGCGAGAACTCTTGTGCTGCAAGACGTCTTCGAGGGTGATCATGATACGCTTCCTGCTCATCTTGCATGATTTCAACGGCGCCCTAAATGTACCGATATATCAGCGTGTTCCGCCGAAAGGAAGGGAAGAAGAAGGTCACCGCCGAGCGCCAACTCATCTCTTCAGGAGACTCGCTGCTCCTCAGCGCCCCTCGCACCGCACTTTTGAGCGCTGCAGAGCCCCCGAGCCCCGCCCTACGGCGCTGGAGGTGCCCACCACAGATTCCTTTGTGAGGGGCCGAGCTCGCCATCCTCTAGCGCCTCGCCTCATCGAAGGCGTCTGCATTGAAGTCGCCATATGGATCTGCAGGCCAAGGTCTTATCAGTCTTCAGCTTGACTGGGCTTTCTTAATCTTCCCACGTTGCTTCTTACCTCGATTTTCAATCCCGCCTTCGAGGCTCCGAGCAGCGCCGAAGGAAGCTTGCAGGGCATTTGGGGAGGTTCCACAAGCCTGAGGATGTAAAAGGAGGGTCAGCGTAATCTTTGCCTGATATTTGGGACCTCACTTGTCCAGCGACGGCCGAAGAGCGAACGACCAAACCATCGCCGAACCCTCACTTGTCGACGACCGGGCCTCGTCATGCCTTAAGACCTTGATGTTACACCGCAAAGCTCAAAGAGACTACACGAGATCCGCCACGCTCACCACCACCGCGATGAATACACTCCCAATCACTGCGAAACCGACGAGCGAGCAAGCGCACCTCTTGGCCCACAGCCTCTCCTCCTCCCTCCACAGCTCCAAGCTCTCCTTGACACTAGGGCACCTCGCCTGCATTCCCGCTCCGAACATACCCTCCTCCAGAGCGACCCTAATCTCCACCTCTTCCTCTCCCGCTGCCTCGAGGTCGTCGGTGAAGCCCGTTGGTCGTTCGGCGCGCCAGAAATGGAGGATCCCGAGAGGCCAGAAGATGAGGGGACAGAGGAAGCCCCACCAGAACATGGACTCGGCGTGGGTTCGAGGAACGGTGCGGTAGGAGGGTGGAGGAGGGGGGTTGAGGTCGACCGAGGTGGAAGAGGAGGGGAAGAAGGAGAGAGGTGTGGTTTGAGGTGTGCTGAGGGGGTTCGGCGAGTAGTTGGGTGGTGGCGACGACGGCGTAGGAGGCAGCGCATCCGACTGATATTGTGAGAAGGGCGCCGAGCTGATGATGGGGAAGTTGGCGAGGATGGGAGTCGGAGGAGGCGACGCCGAGCGACTTGGCATAAGGGTGTGAGACCAGGGAGTCGCCGACGATGGTGGTGGAGGAGGAAGATAGGTCGAAGTCTCGGTTTGGACAATGACCACCTCGATAGAGTCGGCGAGGGAGGGTCGGCGTTGGTCGCGCAGGGAGGGGGCCATCTTGTAGTGGAGGGAGGTATTGGGAGGCTGAGAGGATGAGCGAGAAGTGATCTACAGGAAGGAAAGAGTGGATGAGCAGCCTCTTGTAGCCTGGTAGATGAGTCCGTGAAGGCGAGGAGTTCTGATCTTGAGGTGAAGGGGAAGAGGGACTGTGCGTCGTTTCATGTTCGAGGAGCGAGTGAGTAGGAGCAGAGAGAAGCTCGATGGACGTGCACGAAAGAAGGCTGGTAACTCGAGCATAGCCTTCGGCGGTTGAGAAGAGCGAGCGCCGAGACGGGAGCGAAGCGAGATGGGCGGAGTTGTTCCAGTCCAGCAAGCGCCGAGTCGTTGGCAAGGCTTTGCAGGCCAGTAGACAGCTTCAGATAGCTCCTGGCGACCTGCTGAGCTACGTGGCCGAATTGCAGCGATGTCGTTGAAGGCGAAGGAGCGGGTTGCAGGTTGCCTTCTTCCTCCACACTCGCTCAACTATGCTATCTCGTTACAGCGCTCGTCTCTCGGCCCGGCCACTCTGTAGGACGGCATGCCCGCCCGCTCGCTACTCTACCGCCCCTCCTCCTCCTTCCGCTGCTGCTGCTCCCCTCCCCTCGACCTCCTCCTCACTCCCGCCAAAGTACTCGTCGCCCTCGGCACGGCCTCATCGCTACAGGAGAGAAGCACCGATACCTCGTGATCTTCCCAAAGTGCAGGTGAGCCTTGCGAGATCCTACAAAACTCACCTCGGCCTTTCTGCTGACAAGACGCTCTCTCTCCTAGTCGTCGACTCCCGTTCTCCTCGCCGTCGCCCTCGTCGCAACCGCCTCATGGGGTGCATTCCTCTTCTACGCCACCAACAACGAGCGCGCCAACTCGTCGGTCGTCCGCTCGCTCGCCTTCCAGTTGCGCTCCTCGCCCGTGGTGAATGACTTCCTCGGCGACAATGTCAAGATGCCTCCACTGGTGGGAGAGTTCAAGAGGGTCAAGGGATCGGTGAGTGCTTTCGCGCTGCTCGCTTACAGCTCTGAAACGCGAGCTGACCCTCGCTCTCCAACCCCTTCGCAGATCAACATGCTCGCTGGCCGTATCGACGTACAGTTCAGGGTGAAGGGCTCGCTAGGTTCGGCTATTGCTACCTTCTCCCGTTAGTCGCTGACCCACACTCCCCTACAGCTGGAGGAACCGCCGCCTTCACCTCGGTCCGTCGAGGCAAGGAGGGTCGATTCGAAGTCCTGCGATGGAACATCACTCGCGACGATGGACAGGTGCTGGATCTACGGACACGAGATTCAGCCGAGCTACTGAGGGCGGACGATGGAGGGCATTCGACACCGGCAGCAGCAGCGGCGACGGGGAGGCATCTGGTGTAGATGAAGCCGAGCGTTTCTCAACTCTACCTCATCTTCGCTATTCTCGACTTCGCTAAAGTGAGGCGAGAGCAAGAGCATAAGAGGCGAATCCTACAGGGTGGTGCTCTTTGCAGATCAGTGAGAGGTGGATACAAAGTGGAGGGCAAGGAAGGGCAAAAAAGGCCAACGCCGAGCGAGGGGGTATCAATCCTCGACGACGGAGGGCGAGCAGAGGTTATAAGGCAGAAGGGAGAAGTCTATGATGGTGGGGCAGTGGAGGTGCTGGATACAGGGATCGAGACGCTCTCGAGACCAACGTCCGAGAGGAGCTTGCGAATGCGATTGACCACTGTTGAGAAGGGAAGAGGGTCAGCACTGAGATCAATCTCGAGCCTCAGACGAGCCACTCACCAGCCTCAGGGAATGCCCTCTCCTCTACCCTCCTCATCAGCTGCACCGCCTTCTCATTCTCGCCCGCGGCCAACTCGCAGCGAATCATGGTATCCCAAGTCGAGGGCTCGCGGTAGACAGGGCCTCCGGCGTTGGCCGCAGGGGAAGGCGTAGGCTGGTGCTGGTGCTTGGGGTGGCGGTCGACGGGGTGGTTGCCAGCAGCGGCGACGCCTGATGGAGGGTCGGCGAGTGACTCGAAGACGGCGCGAGCGGCGTCGAGGTTCTTTTGAGCGGCGTGGCCCTGTAGGGTGAGAAAGCGGGTCAGTGACGGTGTTACTAGCAGAGCGAAAGAGAGGATGAAGCGCACCTTGATGAGTGTGTTGGCGACGTAAGCAGTCATCCTGACGCCCTTCTTCTCCATCTCGGCGAGGTACTTGTCGCAAAGGTCGGCGCGGTCGTTGGCGAGGAGAGCGTTGAGGAGGCTCTCGTACACGACAGCATCGGGGAGCTGGACCTTGCTCCTCTTGGTCGCGGGGTGGCTCTCGACCGACTCGAACACCTTGATGGCGGTCTCGAGATCGTGGGCGACGACTCCATGAGCGTTGATGAGGGAAGCCCAGTGGGCGCCGGTGATGGAGACGGTACGATCGTTGACGAGGGCATCGAACACCTGCTGCATGGCCTTGAGGTCGGGGGTGCCGATCGCTCCGTAAGCGTCGAGGAGGAGCTTGTAGGTGTGGCCAGTGGGGGGGACCTTGGCGTCGACGAGCTGCTGGTAGTAGTGGAGGGCGCGCTCCCTATCGGGCTTGGTCTGGGTGTAGAACTGGATCATGGTGTTGTAAGGGGGGACGCGGGGCTTGAACTTGGGCGAGGCGACCATCTCCTGGAAGAGGTAGGCGGCCGAGACGTCGTCTCCAGTCTTGCAGCAGGCATTGATGATGGCGCCGTAGGTGATGGACGAAGGAGGGAGGTTGTGGCGCTTCATGAGCTCAAAGTACTCGAGCGCCTCCTTGGCGCGGCGGGCGCGCGAGAGCTTCGAAATGAGCGTGTTGAAGAGGTAGACGTTGGGGACCACTCCGAAGCGTTGCGACTCCTCGAAGAGCATGAGCGCGACGGCGGCATCATCGGTCGTCTCCTTCATGTTGAGGATCATGGCGGCGTATCCATCAGCCGAGGGGGCGCTGCCAGCCTCGAGAAGGCGGTCGCGGTGGTAGGCGACGTCGTTGAGAAGTCCAGCTTGAGCGAGGGCGATGATCATGTGGTCCTCGAGCTGCACCCATGCGACCGACTGGGCGGCAGGGTCCGACTCGAGGGCGGCGAGAGTCGTGTAGGCGGTGAGGTAGACCTCGCGAACGGCGTCGACCTTGCCCTCGCGACCGAGCGCCTCGATGAGACGACCGAGCACCTCGGGGTGGGCGGAGCGACCCTGGGTGGCGGCGTCGCGGATGACTTGGACGGCGTTGTCGGACTTGACGTTGAAGAGGAGCGCGTCGATGCGGTGCGAGACGGCCTTGTCGATGGTGATGGTCTGCTGAGCGGGAGCGGCGGCGGGGAGTTCGGCAAAGTAAGTAGGAGGCGTGGAAGGAGGAGTAGGGAACGAGGTGGCAGAGGTGTCATCGACGGCCGAGTCGGAGGTGACCTCCTCCACGGACGAAGTGGTAGCGGCGAGTTCCTCCTCCGAGACGACGGGAGCAGGGACGGGAGGCTTGGCCGCGAGGATGGCGGCGTTCTCCTGCTCGATCGACTGGGCGAGGTTCTGATCCAGGACGGCGAGGACGGCGAGGGTCCTATCGCGCGACATGCCTCCAGCCTTGAGCGTCTGGACGAGGAGAGGGTAGTTGGTGCCGGTGGAAGGAATGTTGGCGCCCGAGGCGGCAAAGTCGTCGATGATGGGCTCGAAGCCAGGGAAGTCGAAGGCGGGAACGTAGCCACGCGCGAGCTGCGACTGGACCGACGCGAAGGCCTCGATAACGGTGTACCATTGGGCGCCCGAGAGGGCGAGGCTGGCAACGTTGCCGTTGACCTCGGCCTTGCTGAGGAGGTACGACTCGACGACGGTGGTCTCGAAGACGGGGACGAGGTCCCACGCCTTAAGCTGGCGAAGTTGGTTGAGGGCCGAGACGATCTGGGCGACGAACTTGACGGGAGGACGAGCAGCCGAGGGGTAAACCCAAGTCGTCTCCTTGGCCTTGCCCTGGCGCTGCATGCCAAGAGCACCAGCGACCGAGTCTCCCGAGCCGACGAGCAACCACTTCTGCGAGTCGCGGCGGAGGTTCTCGTTCGTGTTGCGCTCGGCGAAGTTGAAGGCGCGGCGGACGATCTTGGTGAGGTGAACGTAAGAATCGGCGGCCTCCTTGAAGCGACCAGTGTGTCCGAGGGCCATGGAGATGCGCTGAACGACTCCCGACGAGTGCGAGTAGCTCTCTCCGCGATCGTCGACGAAGCCCGCCTCGGCGGCCTTCTCGAATCCAGCGCGGAATTCGAGGAGGGCGTCGATGGCGACGGTGGCTTGCTCGGGGGTCGAAGCGGCGTACACGACGGCGAGGTTGTGGTCGACGACGGCGACGAAATCGGAGATGACGAGGAGGAAGTCGGAGCTAGCTCGGTTGAGCATGGCGCGGTAGATATGGTTCACGAGCGAGTTGTTGGGCAGGTGGTCAATGGCGGCGTAGAAGGGGTTGGTGTAGTAGGCGATGTGCGAAGGGGCCGGGTTCTCGGCCGTGGGCTGCAATCCTCGGTCGAACCACGTCTTGGCCGTCTCGAGGTCGCCGCTCCTGATGAAGCCGCTGACAATGTTGGAGATGACGTCGGGGCGGAGGACCTTGGGGTATCCTGGTGCATCCTGAGCCTTCTCTCCTCCGGGCATGGAATCGAGCATCCGCTGGAAGACGGTGATGGCCTGCGCCGAATCGCCGGCAGCGAACAGGGCCATCATGGTCGCCTTCCACAGCGCCTCGTCGCCTCCCGAGAAGTAGCCCGAGTCGACAACCATCTCGAACTCGGGTGACGCGGTGTGTCCATGCTTGACGGCGGTGGTGCGGTAGGCGTTGGCGCGAGGAGCGGAGAAGACCTGGAGTCCCCTCGAGCGGGCATCGAGGTAGGCTTCAAACACCTCGAGGACCGAGGCGACGTCCTTGTCCTCGCCGTACATCTTGATGAGCATCTCGTAGACCGAAGACGAGACGTTCTGCGTCGGGCTCTTCTCCAGCCGGCTGAAGAGGGAGAGGGCGAGGTCGACGCGCTTGCGCTGAGCGGCCGCCGAGATGAGGGCGGCGACGGCCGAGTGGTGCAGGCGGTCTCCCATGTCGCCGAGAGCCTTGTAGATCTCGACTGCCGAGGAGAGGTAATCCTCCTTCTCGAGGCGTTGCAGCTCCTTGTGCTCGCCGTCGAGCAAGAAGTTGTCGCCGCCGGCGAGGGGAACGTACCACGGCCCCCTGGCGGCCATGGCGAGCTGCTTCTTCTTGACGCGACGCTCCAGGAACTTGATGTTGCGTTGGACCTCCATGTCGCGCTGGGCGAGGGTGCGAATGATGATCTCGTACGATTGGCGGTCGGGGCGGAGCTTCTCGTTGTTGAAGAGCTCGGTGTAGAGCTCGACGATGCGGCGGATGGGGGTGTTGGGGAGACGAGTCATGCGGAGGGCTTCCATAGCGGCGTTGTGGGTCGAGGTCGAGTAGGAGTCGCGCACGGCTGTGTAGCGAAGAACGGCAGCCTCGACCTGGCCGTAGTTGTTGGCCTTCTGCGCCGAGAGGATAGCCTGGTGGCGGGACTGTGAATAGAGAGTGTGAGCATGAGCGCCCCCTCTCACAAAGCTCAATCTCAAACTCACGTTGGCTTCCGGCGAAGCATCGAGGGGCGACGAGCGCCATTGAGGCGGCGAGCGATCCGCCGGTGCAGAGTTTGGTGGCCTCACGTCGGCCGATCTGCGGTGAGTCTTGCGAGGGAAGTCGAGAGGGTCGATGTTGGCGAGAGGTGTTGAGGCGGAGGGAGCGGCCGACGTCGAGTTGCGGCGAACGCGAGGGACGTCGGCGCGGGGAGGGGAGGCGCGACCGAAGCGGGAGGAAGTGTGGAGGGTGCGAGTCGAGGAAGGAGTGGCGGAGCGCGCTGCTGAGGGTTTGGGAAGGGTCTGTGCGCCTAGTGTTGGTGAAGGAGAGGAGATGGACGCTCGGCGACCAGAGCTAACGACGTTCGAGGGCGGTCCAAAGTCCATCTCATCGGCCTCCAGCTCCATCTCCTTGACCTCCTGAGTCATCTCTCCCTTGGAGAAGGCACTCCTGTACCTCCTCTGCATCTCTGCGCTCGACAAGCGCGCCGAGGGCAGGCCGGCCTCCTCGAGAGTGAGAAGATCGGGCCGATCCGACGAGACGAGCGAGCCGCTGCGCTGGCGGACTGCTAGACGCGATTGCGATGGCCTGCGAGTGCTGGTGAAGAGGGAAGGGCGACGGATGTGGATGGCATCGTCGCCATCGTCGTCGTTGAGGCGCGAGGGGTGGTCGGCGGTCGCTGGTGCTTGGGAGACGAGGCGAGACTGCATGGGAGAGCAGTGTTAGCTTGATCAGATCTACAAAATCGCCTCCATCAGTCCAAACTCACCTGGAATCCCCAGTTGGGCGCCCTGCTGCCCGCACTCCACTTTGCTCCTCCCGCACTTCCAGCCGTCTGACTAGCTCCCGCTCCGGCCGCCTGAGCCGACGCAGCTCCTACAGCATGATTAGTCTGCTGGAAGACGTTGGCGGGGTCGAAGAAGCCCGGGGTGTGACCTCCCGAGGCGGAAGGGAAGGCGTTTCGGAGGGTGTTGAAGTGGTGCTGAGGGCGGAAGGATTGGGCCAAGTGGGAGAGCTTGGACGAGAGGTGGACGACCATTGCTGTCGTAGTAAGAAGTGTGAGCTTTGACCTAAGCTGTAGGGGTGCAAAGAAGCGAGACTGACGAGGGAGCTAAAGGCAGTCGGCGAGGTTCCAAGCGAATGGAATCTAGCGAGTCGACTGTGGGTGGTGAAGGTGTAGAGAAAGGCTTAGCAGTGGTCTTGAAGCTGTAGTGAGCCCCAGGCTAACTTACCTGTAGCTTGATGAACGAGGGCACTGAGAGTCGGCCGGGGATCGACTTCAAGAAAAAGAAGCGGCGAGGGGTGCCAGTCAGGCGAGCTGTAAGCTGTAGGGCGGTAGGGAGGAGGGAGGAGAAAGCCCCAGTGGCTGGTGGGGTGTAAGAAACGAGCGCAGTCGGCGGCGAAGGAGACGAGGTATAAGGCGGGAGTTCAAGATGTTTGAGAGGCGAGGGAGAAGCATACGCGTCTTGCGCCGAGAGGCTTCGGCGCCAGTAGGATCAGACCATGTGCCACCTTGTTACAAAGAATTAGTGCTATACTAATCGAATAACACTCTGCAAGTGCAATAGAGTAGCCCCAGTGAAACTGGGCCCCCTCTTTCTGACGGAGAGGTAATCCCGAGCTTCTCCCTCCGCTCTGTCTCCCCTTCACCTCGCTCTGCTATCTCATTACAACAGGATGTACACCGCTCTTCGCCCTTCCAGCCGGCTGCTCGCTTCTCATGCACCTCGTACACCCATGATCTCATTCCCTGACCGCTCAAAGAGTGAGCAGCTCTCGTCGTCTCGTCAGGTTTCCCAGCGCTAACACCCCTTCTACCTCCCTACAGCTCCCTCCCACTCTTTGGGACCTCACCCCTGCGCCCCCGAATCCATCATCTCCTCCTCTCCCTTCCTCTCCAACCTCTCCTCCCACTCCAGCTCCTCCAGCTCATCAGAGACGAAACCCCTCCTCGGCCCAGCAGGCGGTCAAGCCCAGGGCTCGGGCTTTCAATCCTCCCTCCCAACAGCACAATACGACGATTCAAACCTCCCCGAATGGCTCAAGAGAAGTAGGTATGCACCTTTGGAGGATGAGGTCGAGGCGGTTCTTGTGAGTTGGTTGCTTGAGCTCTGGAGGCCGCGGTTCATGGCTGACGAGGGGGGGACATTGCAGAGCGGAGGAGCTTCCATCTCGCCCGAGGTCTCAAAGGCGTACAAGGAGAAGTGGTACACCGCTCAGATCTGAGCTGGGACTCGAGGACGCCCGGGGCAGGATGATGCGGGAGGGAGCGGAACTGGGATATTGCACGGGTGGGAGGAATGAGTGTAGAGGAAGGACATCTACAGGGTGAGCATGATGATACATATGACTTTGGTTTCGCTGTGCTTGGTTGAGGGCTCGGTGGGAGAGGCGAGTGCACGGGCGAAGGGAGCTATGGACGAGGAGAGCTTCGCTGCTCGTCTACAGCTCGCAGGATGGTCGGCAATACTGCTCGCCGTCTCTCAGCACTATCAGCTATGCGCTGCTGCTCTCCTCCCGTTCCCGTCGGACGTCGCCAGTGACCAGTCACGGCTCGGCTCGGCGCTCCCGCTTCGGCCAGCGGCCAAGGGAACCTATTGCGAGCGAGGAGCGACGTATAAATGTCCAGTAGCGTAGCAAGACGAGCTGAGTCGCGATGAGGAGAGGCTCGCGCGAGGGGTTGCTCGAGATGCAGAAGGCGAGCGATGGGATGGCAGGCGAGGTAGCGAGAGCAACCGCAGCTGGAGAGGCGAGTGAGGATATGAGGCAGCGTGGAGTTGGATATGGCAAGCAAGATAACAAGTGAGAGCCGAGCCGAGGAGGCGAATCGAAGTGCAAGCTAGTGCGCAGGGCGCGGGAGCAGGCGAGAATCACGGCGCGAAGCTCTCTCGGCGAAGAGCGTGAGCCGACTCGCGGGAGAAGGGGGAGAGACGGACGAAGAAGATGGGGGAAAGCACAAGGGGGTGAGACTCCCAAGCTATGTACAAAGAAAGGGGAAGAACAAAGAGACTCGGGGAGAATAGCTAAGCAGGGGAGATGGGGAGGAGGAGGCTCAAGCCGAGGGCGAGGGGGAGCAGCTGTGGAAGAGAGGGAGGCGGGTCAGCGAGATGTAGGTGGAGGAGAGAATGAGAGAGCGACTTGCGGGGTAGACGAGTCTAGTAGTCGCCGTGCTTGCCCTGTGTAGGAGAGGAGAAGGTCAAGCTCAGCGAGGGGGAAGGAGGGAAAGGGCGAGGAAACGGATGGCTGACCTTGAAGCCGTGGTCCTTGCCGCCCTTGAAAGGACGGTGCTGTGGGCAGAGATTTCAGAGTCAGCGAAGAGAACGAGAGAAGGAGCAAGACGGCGAGCTGAGGGAGGGAGGGATGAAAGCGAGCGAGACGAACCTTGAAGTCACCTCCCTTGCGGTGCTTGAAGTCACCACCCTTGCGACCTCCGTATCCTCCTCCGTAGCCGCCCTGGGAAGAGGGAAGAAGCGGGTCAGCGCCGAGAAGAGAGGGCGAGGAAGGAGTGTGGGAGAGGGAAGGAGTGTGACAGAGTAGTGAGAGACGTACCTTGCCCTTGCGACCATGGCCGAACTTGCCGCCGTCTCCACGGTAGTAGTCGTTGTCGCCGAACTGGAGAGAAGCGGGCAGGCAAGGTCAGCTGGAGCAGAAAGCTGGAGATTGACGGGAACGTACGTCGCGGCGGTAGAAGTCGTGCTTGCCTCCACCGAAGCGATCGAAGCGCTGTGTGTGTGTTGAAGGAGAGCAGAAGAGTCAGCTGGGGGGAAAGCTGAGAGGGGAGCGCCGAGATGCGAGAGAGAGCTCACGCCAAAGTCATCTTCGTCCTTGCGGAAGTCGACCACCTTGAGGACATCGCGATCCTTGGCCTCGACCTGGTTGAAGTTCTTGTCGTGCTCGGTGGCATCGTGGACCTGTTGAGTGAACGAAGGGAGGGGAAAGGTCAGCTCGGCGGAGGCTTGAGCGATCGGAAACGAGGGAGAACTCACGTTGAACTTGGTCTTCTTGAACTTGTCCTCGTTGATAGCCTTAATCTCGGCGAACTGTCAAGGGAGAGGAGGGAATGGTCAGCGGAGGAGGAGGAAGGTGAGCAGAGAAAAGAGACCCACCCTGATATCCTCTCCGTCTCCCGACCAGGCGAGACCGGTGGCGGAGAGGGCGGCGACGATGGCGAGAGTGAAGGTGCGAGCGAGCATCTTGAGGTAGGAGTTGGCGAAGGGTGAAAGGGCGAAGGCGAAGGCGAGGGCGAAGGAGCCGTGATGGATGGGAAGGAAAGCTGTGAAAGCCGAGCCGCTCGCTTTTGTAGCGGACGAGCTTGAGCTGAGCTCGGGCCATGGAGGACCAGGGGAGCACCAGCTTAGCTCTGCAAAAGAACGCCCAGCCGAGCAGCCAGAGAGCAGGGGACGAGCCGAGTCACCTCTTCGCCGAGAAAGGGGGCGAGAGTGGTGCGAGGACGAGGAGCTGTCTGGGCGTAGTGTGGTGTTATAGTGGTGGTGTTGGGAAGTGTAAGGATGTAGGCTGCAGGTCGAGAGATCTGGGGGAGCACCCCAAGTCAGCGGAGGAAGGGGCAGCGTCGGCGCCGAGCAGGGAGGGGAAAGGCAGCTGATGTACGAGCCGAGGACTTACATGCTGGTCCGAGCATCTTAGCAGTTCTCTGATATAATGATTTCCCCTTAACGGCGAGCTTGCAGCCCGATCGCCCCAGAAGTCGCTCTTGAAAGCCCCGAGGTCTGCGCCGAGCGCCGAACCGCTCGCCGGATGAAGAGACGGCCCACGAAGTCGTCGGCACCTGATCCCAAGCGCCGGCGTGAAGCTTTGCCATCTTAGCTGATGCTCCACTCGAACATGTAGGCCACTCCCGTCCTTCTGCTCATCATCTCACGCTCCACCGACCCCTCGCCGAATTTGAGCGCGCTGTACGGCGCGATCAAGTACAGCAGGTAGCGACACGGAACATCTGCAGACACTGCAAGAGTACCTCTACAGAGACCGACTCGACGCAGAAGCCAGCGCCCGCTCCTTGGCCTCCTCCGCATCTCCCTCGTCACGCGCTCCTCGACTAAGCTGGCTTCCCACCCTCTACTCGCCCCTTCCTCGCCATCGACCTCTTCCCTATCATCAGGGATCTCGCTGCACCCTCTTCCCGACACTCGAATCGAGCCAGCCATGTTCGCGACGCTCACAGTTGCTCAGCGCGCGACCTCCAGAGCACGGGAATCGGCCTCGAAGACGAGGGCATCCCTCCGAGAAGCATGGGAGGAGGGTAGAGAAGTAGCTGAGACGCTGGTGAGGGATGCGGAAGAGCATGAAGGCGACGAGACGCCCGAGGAGGCCAGGGAGGAACTAGAGGACGAGTACCGGCCGTTGATGGAAGGCGAGGAAGGCGGCAGCAGGGGCCGACCATCGCATGGCAGGTCGGCTAGCTACGAGAGCGCGTTGACGGGCAGGTCGGGCGTTGCTGAGGAGACCGTGGAGAAGAAGGCCCGCTCGCTCGAGGTCGCCATCGCCTACGGCTGCTTCTTCATCCTCGGAGCGTGCATTCTACTCGCATGGAACGCCGAGATTGTAGCTGGAGCCTACTTCCTTGCTCGGCTGGAGGGATCTGCCTGGGAGACGTCATACTCGAGCTGGGTTGCCTTGACCTTCGTACGTCGTCGTCCTCCCTCTTGTTCTGCAGCGTTCGCTGACCTCTCTACACTACTCTCAGACTACTGGGAACCTGTTGTTCCTCGCGCGCGCGAACGCGACTCAGCAAGGCGTGAGTCCAAGCCCCCTCGGCGCCCCAACTCAGCTCTGGTGTTGATCCTCATCTCCCTTCCTACAGGCTCACCTTGGCCGCCGCATCTCATGGTCCATCACTACTATCATTGTTACCGTGTCCCTCTACATCGTCTCCACCCGCGTCAAGGAGATCAATCCCGAGTGAGCCAAGCCGAGCTTCTCCCACCCCGGCTGTTCGCTGATCTTACCTCTCCTCGCAGCTTCTTTTTCGCCGCCCTCATCCTCTGCACCATCATCCTCGCCGCTTCCGCTTCCTACCTCCAGAACGCTGTGGTCGCCCTTTCCGCCTCGTTCGGCCCCACTTTCCTCCAAGCCATCCTCTCCGGACAAGGCGCCATCTCGGTTGGCGTCGCAGGAATACAGCTCATCGCAGCCTACACGTCTCTCAAACCTGCGACATCTTTCACCGACTCCCTCCCTTCGCTCCAACTCCCTCTCAGCCTTCGTCGCCGTGCGCTCGCCTCCGCCGAGAACCCCGAACCGGCCGACGGCGTTCGCAACTCGGCCTTCACCTTCTTCCTCACCATCGGCTGCTTCGCCGTCTTCTCTCTCCTCGCCTACGCCCTTCTCCTGCGCCTACCTCTCTACAAGCTCGTCGTCCGCGCCAATGAGGACGACTCGGCCACGTCCAAGCCCTCTAAGAGCTCGCCAAAGGCATCCCTCCGCGGCGTCGAACGCAAGATCCGCAAGCTGGGCATCGCGATGTTTGGCGTCTTCGCCGTCACGCTGTCCGTGTTTCCTGCGGTCACCTCGAGCATCCTGAGCGTGCACGGGGAAGGAAGCGGAGGACCGACATGGAGTCAAGCGGCCGTCTTCCTGCCCATCGGCTTCATGGTGTTTGCGCTGGGAGACTGGACCGGACGGATTCTGCCTCAAGCCAAATTCTTGACGTTCACCGACTGGCGCGCATTGGCGGTGGCTTCGGCGGCGAGGATCGTCTTCATCGTAAGCTGATGGCTTTGGACTTTCAGAGCAAGGTTCTCGAGCCGACCCTTCTTCTCTCTACAGCCTCTTTTCCTCATGTGCAACACCTCAGCATCAGCAGGAGCTCCCTTCATCGGCTCGGACGTCGGTGAGTTTCGACGGTCGCTCTGCTGCCTCGAAATTCAGCGTGTGGCAGCTGGTTGTGTAGCTAATAGCTGACGCTCTCTCCTCTCCAGCTTACCTCATCATCATGTTCCTCTTCTCACTCTCCAACGGCTACGTTTCGACCCTCGTCATGCTCGCCGCCGTCGTGGAGCCGACCCTCGAGGAGCATGAAGTCGACATCGCAGCAACTTGTATGGCGTTCTATCTAACGTCGTGAGTTTCCTTCTCTATCCTTCTGCTCTGCGTGCGAGGGCGACCGCTGACGCTTTGGCTCTCGCTTCGCAGGGGACTCGCTTTCGGCTCCTTCGTCTCCTTCCCGGTGCGCGCCGCTATCTGCCACTGCAACCCCTTCCTGTAGATGTTGGAGATGTATGCGATGGACTTTCACTGTATCTGAGCTGTCTGCGATCCTCCGACTGAGGAGATCGGCGCAGAGAGAGGGACAGCGAGCTCGGCGAGGGATTGGTGGTCCTGCAGGCGAGCAACATCGGAAGACCAGAACGTGCCGTAACGGCGGTAAAAGATGCTCTGTACTGCAGCGGAAGCAACATGTTTGCTGAGTCCTCGACTAGACCCCTGAGAGTCCCTTTTCTTGGCCTCCCAGGCCAGTTCAGCTCTTTCCCTCCTGCTTCTCGCTGCTCGAACATCGCCTCAATGTCGCGCCAATTCGGACTTTACGAGCGTTTCTCGCTTTCTCGCACGCTGGTCGGCACACCACCCATCCTCGCCTTCCTCGCCAACCTCCCACAGACCGCCAACGAGGTGCAGAAGGAGGTCATCGAGCTCGCCGTGGCCGAGCTGCTGCGGAAGTACCCGATCTTGAGGTGTGCGGTGCAGGGAGCGCAGACGAGGGAGCCGAGATATGTTCCTATGGAGGAGTTGAGTGCAGGAGAGCTGGTAGAAGTGAGGGAGGAGGATGGAGCCATGCCAGAGGTCGTCTTGCAGCGAGGGATGGTGGAGGGCAAGACGTTTGATATCGAGAAGGGGCCGCTGTGGAAAGTGGTGCTTTTCGGGGAGGGGAAGAACGCCGAGTCGAAGCAGCGCATCCTTCTCATCCTCAACCACGTCCTCTCCGATGGGACCGGCACTCGCAACCTCTTCGCCGAGCTCATCGCTCTTCTCCACACCCCGCCAACTTCCCTTCCCTCCTCGAAAGAGGGTGAGCTTGATCTCCCTCCCACGCAAGAGTCGAAGATCGACCTGCGCCCTTCCTACGCCCACCTGGCTCGAGTCATCTTCGCCGAGGTCGTCGTCCCTCGCCTTCCCACCTTCCTCCAGCCCAAACCATCTCCACCCTGCTGGCCCAATCCTCCTCTCCTCAAACCTCTCGACCAAAGTACCGCCATCAAATATCTGTCCGTTCCGCGAAGCGTCGTCGCGGCCATCAAGGGCGAGGCAGGATCCAACCACACCAAAACGCTCCACCCGGTCCTGCACACGGCCGCTCTTGCCTCCCTCGTCATCGCACTCGCAAAGCACAGCTCTACCTCCGATACCACCCTCCCCCCTCTCATCGGCGAAACTCCCCTCTCCCT
This sequence comes from Leucosporidium creatinivorum, assembly GCA_001600635.1. Taxonomy (NCBI): domain Eukaryota; kingdom Fungi; phylum Basidiomycota; class Microbotryomycetes; order Leucosporidiales; family Leucosporidiaceae; genus Leucosporidium; species Leucosporidium creatinivorum. The sequence continues at coordinate 554,028 of BCKL01000006.1, read as the reverse complement.
CCGTTCCGCCGCGCTCGGCCACCCCTCCGCCACAGGCAACTACGTGGACGGCCTTCCGACCTCCTCCCTCCCTTCCTCTTTGCAACTCGACACAAGATTCTGGCCTTCCTGTCGCGACTACGCGGCGCAACTCGCCACCCGACCAAAAGGACAGAGCGGGATGGGCATGCTCGCTTACATCCCCGATCCTCCTCTCTCGGGTGCTGAGGGCGAGAAGACGGGATGGGAGAGGTACATTGAAGAGAAGTGTGGTAGTAGAAGCCCTTACTCGGGGGCGTTCGAGGTCAGCAACCTCGGTGTTCTGCCAGCGACGGGATGGGAGAGGGAAGAGGACGAGCAGAGTGGCGGGATTGAGGTGTGTTGGGCGCAGACTGGGCCGGCGATCGGTCCTGCTTTTTGTTCGAATGTGAGTGGAGTTCGGTGGAGTTTCCCTCCAGCTCTTGGTCGAGTCGAAAGAGGGGAGACCGCTGACCTTGCTTTCCCCTCTCCAATCACTTCCACAACTCGCAGGCTCTCACTACTCAGAGGGGGGCCCTTGACATCACCTTGACATGGAGGGAAGGCGTCGTCGCCGACGAAGTAGTTGACACCTTCTGGAGGACGTACGAGAAGGTCCTGCTCCGCATCGCAAGCTCGACGCTTGGCACCGATCCAGCTTTCAAGCAGATGGTGGAGTAGGAGGAAAGTGAAGGTGTCGTGGTTCTACAGTAGCTTAATTCGTGGTCAGCGATGTCATTCAGCAGTGTTCGTCTCCGCGCTTCGCCCGATAAGGTGACAAGACAAGCGAGACAGGCGAGACGACAGCGCCGAGCAGACGGCGGCACCGAGGCCTCGACCGCGCGAAGACGAAAGTGGGGAGCTGAGAGGCAGGGAGAGGGAGAGAGTCCTAGTTGCTGCATTTCTGAGGTCCAAGAGCATCTGGGGCAGACGAAGTCCAACATAAGCTCGAGTTCAGCTCCATTAGCCCTTTCGCCTTGTCCGCCGAGCTGACCTTCTCATTCCCCTCCCTCCTCCAACAGGTCCACGACGCCACCGAGCACGACAAGAACTTCAACCAGGTCGAGGCCAAGAATCGCGATGTCCTCAAGGTCGTCGACTTCACGAGGATGACTTTGGCGTCAGTGCTCTTCCGCATCTCGGCGCTTCCTCTCTCGTCTTTTCTCGCGGGCTGACTCTTCCGCTCTCCTTCGAAACACACAGCGCTTCGATCGCTTCGGTGGAGGAAAGCACGACTTCTACCGCCGCGACGAACGTGCCCGTCTCTCTCCAGCTCTCTGCTCCAGCTGACATTGCCTGCCCTCCTTAACTCCACTTCGGCGACAACGACTACTACCGTGGAGACGGCGGAAAGTTCGGCCATGGTCGCAAGGGCAAGGTACGTCTCTCACTACTCTGTCACACTACTTCCCTCTCCCACACTCCTTCCTCGCCCTCTCTTCTCGGCGCTGACCCGCTTCTTCCCTCTTCACAGGGCGGCTACGGAGGAGGATACGGAGGTCGCAAGGGTGGTGACTCCAAGCACCGCAAGGGAGATGACTTCAAGGTACGTCTCGGTTGCTTTCGTCCCTCCCTCCCTCGCCTCGCCGTCTTGCTCCTTCTCTCGTTCTCTTCGCTGACTCTGAAATCTCTGCCCACAGCACCGTCCTTTCAAGCGCGGCAAGGACCACGGCTTCAAGGTGAGCTTTCCCTCTCCTCTTCCTCTCCCTGCTGCCCTGCGTGGGCGCTGACCTCCTGGCCTCCTCTCCCCTTGTACACAGGGCAAGCACGGCGACTACTAGACTCGTCTACCCCGCAAGTCGCTCTCTCGATCTCTCTCCTCCACCTACATCTCGCTGAGCCGCCTCCCTCTCTTCCACAGCTGCTCCCCCTCCCCCTCGCCCTCGGCTTGAGCCTCCTCCTCCCCATCTCCCCTGCTTAGCTTTCGCCTCTTTCTCCCCGAGTCTCTTTGTTCTTCCCCTTTCGCTGTACATAGCTTGAGAATCTCACCCCTTGTGCTTTCCCCCCACCTCTTCGTCCGTCTCCCCCTTCTCCCGCGAATCGGCTCGTGCTCTTCGCCGAGAGAGCCTCGCGCCGAGATTCTCGCCTGCTTGCGCCCTGCCCACTAGCCTGCAC